>JBBMOY011320315.1:0-15234 GCA_037951405.1 Platydemus manokwari | reverse complement strand
AATGCTTAAATTGCTAAAACAAGGGTTTTAAGGTACGAAATCGTTTTTCTTTTTCAAGATTTGGTCTTCACTCAACAATATGTTAAACATAGGTTGTTTAGGATCATGAGATCCACAGAATAATAGAGTCTTGAGACGAATAGGGTTAGATAATAAGAGTTATAATGAGTTAGTTTCCTTCTTGTTATTTCTTCTATTATAGAATAACATAACTTAAATAGGTACCATATATCAATAAGTAGTAATATACACTAGTCTTTGATCCTGGATCCTCATATACTCACTCTTTCTCACTCTCTCGTATTTATGAATTACATATTCAATAGACTAGTGTATGTTTTCATTAACTTGGGGAACTTGTGCTGACTCAAAATCTAAGTGTGTCTAACTGGTTGATCAATTACTTCATTTAGGATTAGTGAACAATTGACAAAATCAATCTGTCTCTGTATGAGACAGTCAGATAATCTTTTCTCTACACGGAGATTACACAGAACAACCAAAACCTCAAAGAATTGAGTGGCTAAAAAGAATCTCAAAAACCACAGGAGAGGAAAGTGAGATAAAAAAAAGAGATTTGTTTTAATATTAAAAAGCAAACGGTGTGATTTTCAAAACATAATAAAATAAAATATGCAAACGACTTATTTTTTTACTGATATAATTGTAAAATATTATGTTTAGAATTGATGATGCTTAGAACCTATTTTAAATAAAATTAAAACAAACTAGTTAGTTATATTAATAATTTCGGACTTTTCGAAAGAACCCCGAAGATGTACCTAATTTTTATGAAACAAAGACGTTCAGACATAACAAACTTGGGATAAGATTCCCACAAATGCATCCAGACAACCACAACGCATCTACAAAAACCCACACCAGGCAAATATCTTACTGAGCAAATCTACACAAAGGATAAACAAACAAGAATATAAGCCCATAGACCTTGCTCAAAAGGGGCCAAAATTCAAAAATATGCTCAACTATGTCCAATTGCTAAAAAACACAAACGCACAGGACAATCCACACGACTTGTTAAATCTAAATGGCACCACATCATGCAAAGTCATCAAATATAGAAAATACAGAAAAAACAAACTTAAGCCTGTTCCCAAGATTCATAAACTACATTGGATTCTTTTTCTACAAATGTAATGATTACTCCAATTTGAAAAAGTAAACTCAAACCAGTTTAACCCAGACACACTGACTTCCAAAAAAGAAAAATGCACTAAGAAGCACAAAATATATTGTTTCCCATTCCTTACGCAACGATAATTTCAAAACATTTTAATTAGATGCACAACACAACTCTTCACTCAAAATTTACCGTACAATGTTACTGTGGATACATTGGTCTGGCTATTGGCATCAAATATCACATCGACTACCACTCTCCACAGAATGAGAACGACTCCACCAATATTGGCACTATGCCACTGACGAGCAAAAATCTAACTTCCCACTAATCCACTAGAACAACAACCACTGAAACTTATATATCTCCGATCGATCGAAACACTGTTCCTTCTTTATAGACCCGGCTACAAAACACTTATCTGCGGAACAAATATATCTATGGAATAAACTCGACAACCTACTCCAAAACCTCCAAGCGATTGAAGAAACTTTGACTCTCAAACAATCTTTTTTACAGGACTTACCTCTCCAAATTAAGTCTTCCTATTGCAGACTTTTTGTCATACAGCATTTTATAGATTACGTCAGCAACTCACCAGTTTTCCAGTACTGCTGCATATCAGAACTGACATAAACAGGATAATCTCGGAAATTCTACTTTTCCGAAGATCAACCACACAGACAGGTTTAGAATGAGTCCCATGATGATTGAGACAATCGAGCTGAGCGAATCAAACAGAGCCAATCTGACTCAAATGATAACCTTTGCGAAGACAACAGTATCAACTAAAGATCCAATAAGATTTGTACCAAAAAAGATGGCCAAACCGTCTGTAAATTACTTCATAGACAAATCATCTTCGAACTTCAAAATCAGATCACAATTCCACACCGAACCAAAGGAAACAATAAGATGCATACTATATTCTTCAAACCCAACTGCAACGCAGACAATTGATGACATCATATCACAATAATCAAACCGATGCCAGCTCCGCTACTAGAGACATCCGATCCAACTCTACCAAAGTTCGAAGACATTTCCAATTCTAAAAAATTTACGCTAGGAGAAATATGAACACGTTTCACGAGCTCTCCTAGTCGCACCAGGAAACGAAAGATTAACCTATAAAGACTGGAGGCAAATAGGCTTGCAAAAAATCTGTTCCTTCAGTCCTTATTTAAGCGCATTCTCAAAATCAAAACAATACCAGACCAATGGAACTAGTGTAACACAAGCTTATTACTGAAACCTGCCAATCAAGCAACGTCCAACTTTATCACCTCTTGGCAACTGATCACTCTAACCGACTCATATTACAGAATCTTCACGACAATTCTCAATTTCAGGCTCCTTAAATGAATAGATGCCGGCAACCACCTCTCACACAACCAGAAAGCGGTGTTTGCCTCTGATGAATGCGCGGAACACAACGCGTACTTATCTTCGCTCCAGGAATTCGTAACCAAGCATAATAAGGACCTACATTTCTGCTGCATTGACTTCAACGAAGTTTTCTCGAGTCTCCACTATGAGGTTATTTGATTGACTAAGAAAAAAAATAAGGTTTAAGAGCCACTACATTGAATTGATCAAAGCCTTACATGAGGACTTCAAAACCACTTATACGTACGGATAAATCAAGACATCACCTAATTCTATTCATTGCGGTGTTAAACAAGGGGTCCCTTGTTAATGACACGCTTTTACTTGCCAATTGATTTTTCGATAAAAACTTCAGCCAATATACTGGAACCGCTATCAATCAACGACTAGGACTTCTCAACACTTGCCTACACAGATGAAATTGTTATCCTGGCCAACTTCGGCGAAAATATCAAATACAGACTGAAACAAATTATCCACGAAATGAATGATATCCAACTCACCATCAATACCTCAAAATGTGGCTACTACAGCAAGAAAATCAGAAATAGAATAAAGCTTTCCATTGACCAGGAATCAATTCCAATCGTAGACAACGAAAACTTATACAGATATCTAGGTGTCCCCTTTGGACTCAAAAAACATTAATCGACAAAATACTGGACTCCATAACTACTGACTATCAAGCAATTGCAGACTCACGAAACTTAGGGCTTATACTATTTTCTTACACCCAAGATTGCCCTACCATCTCCGCATCCAACAAGTCGAGACCACCAAACTCGACTCTAGGGCTCTAGTTACAACTGAAAACAACGAGCGAATCCAAAGCTTTGACAAGAAAATCTGGCAAATACCCCAAAAATAATTAAAGACGGGCGGTTCCAACTCGAGCATCAATCGATTCATGTATGCTCTAACAAAACTGGTTGAGCTAGGTCTGACGACATCACTAATGAAGTATTGCATTCAAAGTATTGTGGGAGCTCTCAGATATCTTACTATCCCTGACTACGAGTTCAAAACCTTCATGATAAACCATATGACAGACATTATCAACCACAGAATGACCGATCCAGCCAATCTCGAAATAGCTTTTCTATGGATTTTTGATAAGTATCCAACGGAGAGGAAAACGAGTTTGACCACATGGTGGAGAAAAACACGATTTGCTGCCCGGAAACTTCGCAAAATACAGACAGACACTGAATTCTACAATTACCATATGGAAATCTTGCGAAAACTTGCAGTGGACAATAACAAAACATAACACCACAACTTTGATAAACGTGGTAAATTTTCCTATATACTTAATGATGCGGTCTCTATGCATGCTTTCAACAAATGGACCACCATGTAAAAGCACCGCCTACTTGCTCACTGCTTCATTACCAGCCACCTTTCAAAGTAATCAATGCAGAACTTACATCTATCTCCTGAAGTATGGATTTTCACTCAACAAGCGCGAAACAAATTCCTAATTCTAAACTACACGCTATACTTCATCAAAAAAAGAAAAATCCACGCTATGTAGAAGATGCCTGACCGATCAAGAAACGGATACTCATATATACATTCCATCATCTTGGACCTCCAATTGCTGGGATACGAAATTGCGACCAGACCTTATAATAAGAAATAAAGTGAAGAGACATCCCTACATTGTCAATCGCAAAATACCATCCTACTAACATAAAGAACTTCGAAAAACACAGGCTCCTTAACTATGAAAAATACCGACATATTGCCAGTGAAATCAAAACGAAGAACTGATTCGAAACCCCTCAAGACGTTCTTTATATAGGCGTTTTCGGTTCTTGAGATCCAATAAAAAACAAAATCATAGCCAACATCGGACTTACTAAGTCACAAATCACCTTCATCGCCGGCTATTTAATCATCGCACTTCTAAATGTTGCCTACGTCACATACAAAGCTCATACCGACGATCGAAACCTCAAGCAACCATCCTGGTCAAGCGCATTCAACCAGCTAGCAATCAACAATCATAACTGATAGTAGGTAATTGATAGTAGGCAACTGATCTACTAGGCAATAAGAATCTCATACAATCAAACTTACCGGACGTATCAAGGATTAGTCAATTTTATAAAAAAATGTCAGTACTTGTGCAACCTATCGTGAAGATATTTATGTCTATATTAAATAAATTTAATCTGTCTTTGAACAAGTAATATTTAAACCAAGCAATAAAGAATTAACCGCAAAATCTATTACACCAACATTAAAAATTAAATAATTAAATAGCCTGGATTTTCAAATTTTAAAAATTTATTTAAAAGAATTCTTGATTAAAAATGAGACGATAAAAATAATTTTTCATTTACTGGAGATGGGAAAAAATTTGAGATCACAGATAATTCATTAAACATTATTTTGACAAATAAATGTGCAGAGAAAAGTGAAGAAGACAGGAACAGGATTAAATAATAATAATCAGTTAAAGTAGTTACCAATGGTAAATCAACTGAATTCATCACCTCTATTGAATTTGATGGAATTATTTTATAATTTAAGAAAATTATTAGCTGCTAAAAAGGCGGGCATAATAATGTTTATAAGTCAATAAATAATATTTTAATAAAGTTGAATAAATTAGGATATATAACTAAAGATAGAAAAAGTAAAATACTCAAAAAATATTATTCATAATTAAATTTGTTATAAAAATAATATCAAAATTTGATGGAAATATTTATAAATTTAAACATGATATTAAAGGAAGATTTATAAGTTATTGACATATCATCATCTACAGCAACCAATTTAAATGAATCCAAAAATATTATTTTTGAATCTCAACAAACTTCATTTCCTGTAGATATTTGTAATGGTTTCTTAAGATATGAAATTAAAATTAAATAAAAGAAAACAGGAGCTGATGATCAAAATATAACTTTAAAAATAATTTTTTTCCCACATTTATTTTTTCTATGAGATTAGCATTAGGAACTTGTGAAATTGAAAATATTAAAAATGTTATGGAAATATCTGATATGTCTAATTTTATGTTATTAAATCAATCTAATGGCGGCACTGGTTAGTTAACATCATTGATTTTAGATCAAACTAAAGGAAAAAACAAAAAAATTTTCAAAAGAAGAAAAGTATTAATAATTTAAAAAACAAGCTCGCAGGACGATTTCCATTAAAACACATAATTGTATTTTTAGAGAGCTACAATTGATCATTATTTTGACGATGATTAAATTAACTTTAAACAGAAAAATCAATGATAAGAAAATGTTTTACGGAACAAAAGGAGAAGGAAAATTGACTATTAAATCAGTGATTACTAATCTTTGTTCTAAATCAGATGGTAATTGATTTATTATTGAATTAAATCTATCTAAATTATTTATTTTATTTGTCTTTTTATTCAATCCAACTAAAATTTCTATAAGGTAATAATACTTCATCCATTGCCCACCCATATAAATTATTTGCATCAATTTATAATAAATAATTTTTATCAAATGTTTGTGATGGTATTATTTCTTTATTATTTATAACTTTTAATCATTTCTCTGCTTCATATTTATCAATTATTTTATGGTTTTCACATCCAGGATTAGCATATTTGTAATTTGCTTCGACATATCTTTTTACAATTTCAGAAGGAATTCCTTCTCGAAATCCTTGTTCACACATTTCATACATTACTTAATACTTAAATAATTCTGATTCAATATGGGTTTCTTTTAATCTTGATTCCTATGTTATAGATAGGGAAGAATCATGATGATCAGGATCTAAATTTCTATGATTTATATAATTAGTTCAGATGCAACAGCTTATATATTTACATCTTGTTTTGAGTACAAAATTGTATAATCCCATAATGACTTACAATTAGATATTATCCAAATATCATGAGCCCTTTTATACTCTTCTTCTGTTATTCCTCTTGAATTTAATTGAGTGACGAGCATAATTTACATTTTCACTTAAAAACTTTAACCAAGGCAAGAGTTATCAATGAAAGTCGAAAGTGATTGCTGTTGTAATTCTCCACGAATTAGTTCCTGATTGTTAATATTTTGAGATTTTTATTTAAGATTTGTAAACCTTTCATACTCATATATTTAAAGGTCATTACCATAAACAATATTTTGTAAAACACTCTACGAGGTCATCAATTGTATCACACTTTCGTATCAGTCTTTATTGGCTTTACACTCTCTTTGCTGCAAACCTATGAGCCTCTACTTTGAAACAATTATTCACAGGAGGATAGTGTGACGGACAAAACAAAATATATGATGAAGACGAACTCTTATTGATAAATTTTTAGAAGCTTTCAATGATATTTTGAGCAAATTTGCAAAAACCTACTTTCAGTGTGAAAGATAACACATAATTTGCAATGGAAATATAATAATTATCATTATTATTATGCAAATATCACTTAATACAAACATTATCGATCATTTGATGAAGTTAAATATGCGCAAATACTTCTTCTTTACATTTTCTATACATTTTTATATACATAATACATTTTACTTATGTATATTATTTCTCAAATCACAAAGGAATTCTTGTTTAAGTGTTTGTACTGCTTGTACATATAATTGTATATTTCTATGATTTTTGAGATTTTCAGTTATATATAACGTCAACGTTTGTAAATTTTTCTTAATAATTCACAATTTCTAAACTAAACTCAAAGTTGGATGTTTGGAAATCTGATGTTTAAGGAACAATCTGGAATAATGACTTCGAGGAAAATTAGAAAATTTAGATTAACAAAATTAAATAATTTTAAATTTAAATATTTATAAAAAAATAATCTAATTTTTAATTTTTATAAATTTAAACTTCAGTAGATTATTTAAAAATATAAAATGAAGTATTTTTAAATAATTTAGACATTTATTACGGATTAAGATTGGTCATAATTGAAGCTGTCTTGAAAATAACACAATTTTTTTAAAATATTTACTTTGCTTAAATATTATTAATTTGTTCTGAATAATAAATATTTCATAAAATCATGCAGTGCATAATTTCACATTTTAAATGAAGTGGCTGGCACTAACAATGACTTCAATTTCAATTTGGTTTGAAATCAGTACTTCTGTAACTATTCCAGCAATTTCTGAGACAATTATGATTGAAGAACTGATTCCCCTTATTTGGAAAGAAGTGATTGAGTATCTTGTGTCGTTTTAAAAATGTATTAAAATTTAAAAGATGGAAGTTCAGAACTGTCATTTTCACAAAATCCGAGATTCAACACTAACTGTCAATAGCAGCGAATGCCGTTTAAGTCAATATCGTGTAATAAATAAAAGTTGGTACAATCGATCGAAATGTTTTAAGTTTGTATATTCAGAAAACGTGAATTAAAATTGTTAAGAATTTGATATTTAATGTCGGAATATACATTTAGAAAACACGACATGAAACATAATAAATCAATAATAATTATCTAAATTATCGGTTTCCTTTAATCACAGATTTCTGCTTTCTCTAAAAGCTGTTTGATATTTTTATACCACAGTATATAATAAATTTGAAAAACTATGCCATAAGCATTATCTAATAAAGTCTATTTTAAATATCAATTTTTATTGGTTGACAAAATAAACCAATGATCTTTCATTTCTTAAACAACTATTATTCATAACAAATGATTTACTTATTCGATATTAATTCACAACGATTGAATATTTTAATACATTTTCAATACAGTTCACCGGATTCCACAATTATATTCAATTTAAATTATACAAAATCAAATGGCCACTGTAACAATGATTAAAGTTAGTCATTCAATCGATTTGCAAAAATATTTAATATCTCATTTAATATTTTCATGCAGTTCAATAAAAGACAGTTAAAAATTAAAGTGATTTCATAATTATATTCCAATCCGAAAAGGGTTATTTGGCAATCGATTGTATTGTTTATGGCTCTCTAAAAACAAAAATCACACAGATTCGTATTAGCAATATAAAGCTTTTTTTAAGATGAATATAGGATTTTAAAAAAATTGTAATAGCTTCTTTTAAATTCAAATGAAAAGTATTTACGCAATAATATTGATTTTCAATATAAGAATTAATTCGGTGAGGATACTTCAATGAAATTATTATTATGAACACAATCTCTAGTTCTTTTTCTAAAATTAAAGCTGTTCATATAATAATGTTTGATAGACTCTTATTCGTATCAAAATTGACTACAAATTACTATGCATTTAAATCTATACCATTATTCATAGAAGGCTTATCTGTGTTCAATCAATTTTACTAATAGTCTATTTTTAAAACGGTAATCTTTACCTCAACTGCCGATGCTGTGATATATTATTCTTTTTTTATTCACTGACAGTATTAAGCCAAATAAATCCATAAAACTAAATATATATCACGATCGAAAATTATTTATTATCATATTTTGTTCTCAACTAACGAAATACTGATCACATTTATCAGTGTCTCATTGGATTTTAAATAAATATATCATTAAAAACTGCAATAAATGGCATATTTGAATCCGTCCCATTTCACTCCACTATATCTTGACATCTTATTTCCTTATACCGATGTAACTTGCAAATTTATTTTATCAAACAACAATGAATAATTACCACCTTCCAAAGGTATAGTTACACTTGCATATTCTGTAGTGCCTATTAAAAAATTGATATTTAAAATAAGTTTAAAATGTGGTGATTTAAAATAATAAATCATATGCATCTTTATAAAATACTGATTAAAATACCTGCATTACTATTTCTAAAAATCTTTACTTCAAACATCTTGAAAATTTTTATTTTTACATAATTGGTAAATAAAATTAAATATTTCTATAAAAATGGTTATAAATGTAAGATTAGAGATCAAGATTGGAGAAGCTTAGATACGAATTTTTTGTAATTTTTAAAATGATTATTAAATCATTCAAATTTTTAATCTAAATTTTTAAATTTATTTATAATTAAATTATTATTGAATTTATTCATTTTAATTGTCCTCACATACTCTCTTTTTAAAATTTCTAATCTTCTTCATATTCTTTTTTATCGCTGTACCATATTTTTTCTTGTAATTGGTGGTCCTTTTCATGGTTGTTTTCTATCACTTTATATGGACCGTCTTAATTTTCTTAGTTATTTGTTCTTTACTTCTTTTTTTTAATAATACCTTGTCACTTATCTAAAGTTCGCGTTTTATTATTTCCACCATTTCTA
This sequence comes from Platydemus manokwari, assembly GCA_037951405.1. Taxonomy (NCBI): domain Eukaryota; kingdom Metazoa; phylum Platyhelminthes; order Tricladida; family Geoplanidae; genus Platydemus; species Platydemus manokwari. The sequence continues at coordinate 5,482 of JBBMOY011320315.1, read as the reverse complement.
TTTTTGGTTTTCCTCAATGTTTAGTTTAATTTCTTCTCTATCTACTTTCCTGTTGGCATGTCATTGTGATCTGCTTATTTGTCTTCCAAATATAACTCCTGTCAGACTAAACTTAATCGTTTTTGCACTATAGCATTCAATATGTATTCAATCACTGGCAATTTTGAAAACAGTTTGTGTGTTACCCTATCTTTTACTGTCGTGTTTTACCCTATAGTCTCTTGATCAATTAAAAAATTCATGTTATGATAATATGGACAGGAACTATTATATTTTTTCCCATTCCAAAATCCATCTCTTTAATTCTTTGTAATTCAAAGCATTCACCACATTCTATATGTTTTTATTTTGTTACACCGTGTGTTCAAACCCATCAATTCTGAATCACTTTTTATATTGTTTTTTCATTCTGCTTATTTATTGATATAAGTGATATATATCTGCTAAATTGATCTATAATGCCTACTAAATATTTTTCTTTTCTAATCTATTCTTTCCGGGGTCCACAAATATTATTATTATTCATTAATAATATATATTTTCTTGAAAGATTCCCCTGCTAATAACGATTTTGGTTTCACTATTGTAAACTCAAGTTAGCTTCACCAAATCTTTCGTATAACATTCTCTCTTGTGAGTATATTCAATCATTTCTCTTATTTTAATTGATGGTATCCAAATTTGATTTCACTATGTGTTTTCTTCGAGTATATAATGACCATTTTGTGGGTTTTTCATTCCGTTTTTAATCATTTTTATTTCTTCGTTGTTTATTTGCCTTTTTTCTTTATTCTCTGACATTATGCCTATTATTCTGGTTTTCATTTTCATTTTGCTTGCATTCTTATGTTTTGTTAAGCATTGTAAACATGTATGCGATTACACATTCATTTCCACGATCGTGTTTCTGTGATAGAACTGCTCCTATCATATCAACGCTTGTATGGGTATTTAGAAAAAATCCTTTCTTAAAGCCATTTTTCTAAAATCATAGAATGTCAAAATGATTCTGTCAAAGCTTTTTTCATTTCTTGAAATACCATATCACAAGCTTCGTTTCACATTAATTTACTGCTATTCTTCCCACACAATTCTTGTAAAGCTCTAGGTTTTATCGAGTAGGCATGTATAAATCTCCTATAGTATCCACAAATTCCTAAGTAGCTTCTCAATATGTTATGCATTTTGGTCTTTCAAACTTTTATTTTGGATATTCTTCTTCAAACTCTACTTGATATCATGCAACATCTGAGTTAATAGATGTAAATTACTTTGAAGCATATAATCTATTTGGCATATCTTCTAAATTCGGCATAGTTTTTATTCTTGATCAGTATTCATTTTTCATAATTGCATAAAACTTCAGGAACTTGTGCACAAATCATGGAGACCAAGAAGATATCAAATATCATTAAATACTATAACAAGTGCAAAAATCAAAGCAAAAGGTTTAGACAAAGTTTCAAGAAATTTGCTTGGGCCACAAGGAAGTATGGTAGAAACATTTACACATACAGACGATATGTTAGAAAAAGTGCTGAAATTACTACGTACAGATTTAACCTCGTCAACAGATTTTTAAGACACATTGAATAATAAGTTATTGAGAAAATTGTGGACAGTGTATATTGGAATAGAAGCACAGATTCAGCATATTATATCAGAAGATTACGAAGAGATCATCAGAAACTTTGTTAAAATGAATTATGTGCCAAGAAAAGGCTCAAACAGCTGTTGCTTTCCTGATACTAAATATTACATTAGTAAATATTTGGAAAAATAGCCACATTGTCGGAAAATTTTTTCAAGTCATTGATGGACAGGTATTTTGTATTGGATGAGCAGATAAACAGAATAAACCAAAAACATCCGAAGCAAAGAAGGCTTCAAATGCTTATAATATTTTAATAATAATCATGGCAATATGTTTATTAAATATAACAATAACCACAGTCATCATAGCCTTTGACTGTGATAAACCGCAGCTTAGAAAAATATATTTGTTAGTGTATTTAGAAGAGTGTCCAGAAGTCGACCAATGAAAACATGTACAACTAAGGTTATATATATTATATATATATCAGGAGACAAGCTACAGAATGCAAAAGTTAAAGAAATGTTGAGTGAAACAGGCTAAGTTCGAATATTACTACTGATATCATAGCCATGAATCAACAGTTTATACCAAAATGATATACAAAGCTTTATAAATACTCTTAATAGCTTGTAATAATACTTTTGCAACAAAGAAATTGAGAATGCGTGAGACACCTCTCATCGTAGAAAAAGTAGTAATAAATACACAGACTCTACTTTAAGGAGTAGAAATTTACGAAGAGGATCTTCATAATGGATGAACCGTTAACAAAGGAAAATATTATGTAAATAGCATAGCTATAATTTATGATCATGGACCAGATTTTAGAGAGGTTGAAAAGGGTTTTGATGAAGAAACAAAAACGGTGATATAATATCAAAATTGTTCTACTTAAATTTATAGATGTTTCACAGGAATACCGATTAGGTTACATAAACCTTGATTTATTCTGTCAAACAAATCCAGAAATAGTTGAAGAATTAATTTGAGATTTAAAATTCCCTCTGAATGAGGGAACGGAAATAAGAGAATTAGAACTGGAAGAAACCTCAATAACATCGTTTGACGATAAGAAAAGAAAAGACAGTAAGATGGGGAAAGAGTATTTATCATACAAATTACAAACAAATATTTGTTTCAGAAATGGAAATTATACAAGTAAAGAGATTTATCCAAATCGATATCTAAGTTAGCAATAAAATGAGGTATTTATATCATACAATACAGATCCATATCAAAGATGTCTATTATAACATGATTATAAATTATTGCAGACTCAAACCGAAAAACAATTGAAAAATAGATTCCCAATTTTAGTGAGTAATCCAACTTTTGGAGCTCTGATCTTTTTATCGGATACAGAAATATTTGCTCGAATAATGGAAGAAGATTTATATGGTTAAAAATTCAAGGAGACTACGGTCATTTTGAGAGCACAGATAGAGTGTACAAATGAATTGCCTGTTCTTTATAATGGAGAAACTTACAAAGTAGTTAATCTTGAAGACACAGTTGGAGCAAGAACTCGATTTCAAACCGTTTAATTATATTTCAGGAATATCTTATACACACTAGAAGATATAGAAATAGCAAGAAGTAACTTAATGTTTCCTTTAAGACACGAAAGAATTATTGGAAACACGGTAGACATGGTGCAAGGAGACAGATCTGTACTACTCCACTGCCAATACTATCATGAGTAATTCTTTGTTTAATGTTTACATTTTTCTTCCCTGACAATGTTATGATTGATAAATTCATAAAACTAGACACATCATTATCGAAAATTATTAATCATTATATTTCTTTCTTAAATAACGAGAAAATGATAACCAATTGATAACACAAATCAATATATAAAAAAAATATTTAAAAATAACCAATCATCTACATATTTAGTAAATAATTTTTAAGAAATATGCACTTTTATTTTTAAAAATATTTCTTCGAAATATCTTCAAATCTTTCCTTTCTTATATCGTATATAGTAAAATTTTATTAATAAATTTCTTTAAAAATAGATATAATTGTAAAATATTAAGTTCATGATTCTTGAAGCTTAGAAACGATTTTACATAAAATTAAAACAAACTAGTCAGTTATATTAATAATTTATTCATTTAATTACATAATTTTTATCCTTATTCAACGACATCACACTATTCGAATAACTCTGTCATAAGTATTGATATATTTATTGGAAAAAAAAATTTTAGTAATTTTTATCCCTCAGTGTGATAAAAAATTCAAGTTACTTAATAAAGAAAAAAATGCAAATATTATGTTAGAAACCTTAAGATTATACGTGATGAAAATATGTATCTATTCCTGCTCAACATTTTGAACCCACTTTAAATTTGTAATGGAATGGGCAATTTAGGGTTATCATAATGAAAGACAGTCCCGTTTTGGTTATAAAAAATGAAACGTTTATCTTGAATTATCATAATTAGTTGGCATAATTGATTATGATTAAGAAGCAAGTTATAAATTTTTAATCATGCAGCTTTCTGTTGTGGTTAGAATCAGGTATCACGGGTGGATTAACTAGACTCATTTTTTTTCCAACTCCATTTATGAATGTTGTCGACCTAAGCATAGAACTAATGATAGTCCTTGACTTAATTTTTCAGAAATCGTTTTGGTTGATTCTTGAGTAATTTATTTTCAATATATTATCAAAGTCATCATCGTTATCAAAGTAGGTTATTATTTATTATATTTTCATGGAATATTTTTCTTTACAGATATTTTATTACCTTTTATATTTTCCTCAATTTCTAATAGTCCCGTTTCTGATCCATTATAGGTATTCGACTGCATATTTTTCATATCTCGATCTTTAAATAAAAAAAATAAATTTCAAATTGTAACTGTGAGGATTTTAAAATGATAATGATTTTCAAAAGATTTTATATATTCAGTTATTTATATAATTGTAATTAATAATAATTTTGTGCTGTGACTTTATAGTTTGTATGCAAGGAGTGCTTTATAAAATAGAATCGGTAAACAATATTAAATTAACAAAACCAGCATTTTGCAAAATAATGAATTTAATAAAATATTATGCAATATGGCGTGGCAATTGGAGATCTAGCTTGTGTCCTATATTTCAAGAGATGTGTTGTAATTCTTGCTTTATGTATTTTGTATACCTCACGTATGATTGAGGGTCAAATTTTATTCAAATTGTATTTATAGGAAATTCGTATCTTTACTGTACTTATTGGTCATTATGATGCTGGTCTTGGTTAAAACACTGAGTCGAACAAGACACAAGCGAGTTTGGAAACTATTCTGAGTATTTTAATGCAGAAAATTGTAAAAAAGAGAAGATATCAAACATTTAATATAAGCTATCTTTAATATTTTTTATTTTACTGATTCCCGAATATGTGGTCCCGAATTAGTCCTGATACTATTGGATACAAATAATGATATTTTCACAAAACAACTAAATCCAACCAAATTCACTATGACTTTTTGTACTAATCTTTTTGGCAATTGTATTTTTTATGCATGACGATATGGTTTACATGCTCATCAGTTTTCATATTGAATTTAACTAATTTTATTTTTGAATCTTTGTATTGTGATATTCGTGGACAGTGCTTCTCGAATATCGGTATTGTATTGAATTGTGTATAGAGCGTCCGTACTCCTTTACGCACGCGGGAATTTGTGTTATCGCCCAGGAGTAGCTCCTCGGCCAGTAATCCAATTTGGTGAGCGGACTAGATCCGTGTTTATAGACAGAACTTTATTAGGGGCTAGGCCCTCTGTGTAATTAATAAAAGTTGTATAATGTTATAGAAATATAACTTAGTGTGCAACTTTGTTTTGATTTTGGAGTCAGGTGATTACGATGATTATAGTGCTCTA
>JBBMOY011319204.1:0-15234 GCA_037951405.1 Platydemus manokwari | reverse complement strand
GAAAAGGAGTCCTAAAATATAATTTTAACTTGAGTGTATTTCAAAAATTTATATAGTTTTTTAATTTTATTATTTAAAAACATTTGGAATTCTTTATTTAAGTACTTAAGAGGAACGTGTCTGTAATTAACTAACTCGATTTTTAATTAAAAAAATTAAAATTAAAAAGCTCAAATAATCGTTCAAATGGAAACGTTTTGATTAAAAAAAGTTTTAAAACTGTTTTCGTCCGAATTTGACATCCTAACAAGTGAGATATTAACTGAATTATACGAATAAATCAAATATCGCAATTATATATAAAATTAAGTTATAAAATCATCACATGCGCGAAAATCCTTTATTACGAAAGTAGGTCAAAGGACTCCTTTTTTAAACTCAAGCCCAAAAATTTAATAAACAAAGCCAAGATAAAAATCGAAAGCTATATTATTAACAATCTAAAGTGCTACATAATAAATTAATTGCATATATTTGATGAGTGATATCCCAAATATTAGGTGATCTGTCTGTGCTAGCAGTTCTTTGTATGTTTTTCGAAACCGATGAACTTCTGTTCAAATTGGTTTTCGTTGCAGGTGGTGCTATGGCAATAGGTCGCGATGTTCGGTTTGGTACCGGAAGATTAAAAGGCTTCTTGAAAATATTGCTATTGGAAGGGTGTCGAGTTTTCATCTCCTGTAAACTATTCATTGATCCTCTTTTAACAATGGATTTTACGGCTTTTTTTCTCTTCAAATCCCAAGAAGGATTTAATCTAAAAATATCGATAATCGATGTCAGAAACAAAAATAAGAGCGCACCTCATTTGGTCAAAGATTTTGTCTGAAGAAAAATAGTGGTTGGAGTTATTACCACATCGATTTTGCAAATTCTGTTTCAATTCAAACACAGACCCCTTCACAACGGGATCATTTGATATTGAATATGAAAGCGTATTTTGGGATTTTCGTTCCATTTTAATCAAAAGAACCAACAGAAGACAAGTGTGACAGAAAATCGTGACACCCTACCATTCAACCAATTAACCCATCTTAATTTCCATCGATTTTACCTTTGTTCCTCGCTTAGCGTTGGCATTACGGATTAGCAAATCCTTCAAAAATATCCCCACTTCTGAACCAATGACTTCCAAGTTCAAAACTCTGGCTTTACCGAGATTGAAAAGCACTGAAATCGATTTCGAAACGACTTCTAGATCGGCAACTCCACGATTACAATCGTGTATTAAATCGACGAGAATGTCATAAGCATTCGAATCCACTAACCATTTGCATATTTCTCTCGACAAACTAGTGACTTTTTCTTTAGAGATTTATTTCAAAAATGTTTAATAAACAACAAATCAATATTACCCAAGGAAGTCAAACAATTTAAGATTTTAGCAACGGTGCAATTGGGTTTCACAAGATCTTCGAGCGATTTGACACCGATATATCTCACGGTATTGAATTTCGAAAAGCGTCGAGTTGCATCAATAAATCGACTACGTATTTCATTGATTTCCGGCCCGATTGTTTTCGTTTTCAACTGATTTCTGATCTGTCGACCTCTCCAGACCCGCTGAATAGTGGTGGCAGCTCTATTTAGCTTAATGTTGTGCCAGAATTTCTGAATAGTAACAGCGGCTTGGATTCGACGTTGAAAAATACATTTCCACCTCATTTGAACAAATAAAACAGCCTTGTACATGCGTTTGTAAGATTTTCTCTTGACGAAACCTCGATATGTAGCTTGTATTAAAATCGAAGCATATTGTCGTTTGTCGTGCATTTCTTGTATCTCAAGTCTCATGGATTCTTTATTGTGCTGATAATATCTTCGAGCCAATAGACCTTTCCAATGCTTCGATATGATTATCGATGCATTTTTCAATCTTAAAAATCGTCTTCTCAAAAGAAAACATCTCACGGATTTTTGTAAAACCATGACTGAATTCTTTTGGCGGACAAAATTTTTCCGTGCTAAATATGCTCGGAATGTTTTCTGAATCAAAATCGCTGCTGTCCTCATTTTCTGGTATTGATTGTAGGCTAATTTTCCACGAATTATCGATTGCAATCTGACAATGGCTTTCAATTGTCGCAGATATTCTTTTCTTATCAGATAACCACGAATCGATCGTTGAATAATGATAGCACTACTTTTGATTTTCTGAAAATTTTTCAGTGCAATATATTTTCTGATATTTTTCTGTATGATAATAGCTGATCTTCTGATCGTTTGGTATCGATTGCACAACTGGTATCGACGGACATGTTTTTGAATGATAATAGCCGATTGTTTGGCGACATTGAAATGCTTCATAGCAATAAATTTGCGAACATTTTTCTGTATTATTATAATCGATTTTGTCTGTTTTATAAATGTCTTCCGTGCAATGAATCCTTTGAAATGTTTCTGAATCACAATAACCGCTCTTTTGATGATTTGAAATCGAACAAAACAAACGTGACCACGGAAATAACTTTGCAACTTGATGCAGCACTGTTTCTTCATGATGAAATCCTTTCGTACTGTGCTCATACGTAGATGTTTTTGAATGACCAGTGTCGCTTGTTTGATTTGTTGAAAACGCTTACGAGCCAAAAATCCTTTGATCGATTTCTGGATACAAATTATTGCAGATTTTGTGTGTTCAAATCGTTTAACAGCGATAAATTTTCGAATAACACTCTGAACAATGACAATTCTGTTTCGACAATCAATAAATTCCTTTCTCGCCTGATATGCTCGGAAATATTTCTGAATGATAATCGTGGCATTTTTTAATGCAACAAAATGAGCTCGAATGGTGTATGAGTGATAAAAATTCTGAATAACGCGAGCCGAATGCTGCTGTAAAGCAAGATGCTTTCGCACTAAATATCCTCGCACGTATTTCTGAATAATTATTGCCGAGTGTTTTTGTTTGTTATAAATCGATCGATGTAGGAAACAGCGGAAATTTTTCTGAATGATAATTGCCGATTTTTGTGTCTCAAGATATAACTGTCGGCATCGATAGCGACGGTAATGTTTCTGAATACAAATAATAGATTGCTTTTTTCGATGAAAAGCTCTCTGAACGAAAAATCGTCTCATATACTTTTGGATACAAATCGCAGCATTTCGTTTTCTTTGAAATGTTTTCTGAGCAATAAATGTTCGAATAACGGTCTGAACTCGAATAATCTTATTCCGAATATCAATAAATTCCCTTCTCAATCGATATGCTCGGAAATATTTTTGAATGATAACGGTTGCATTTTTCAATGCTACAAAATGAGCTCTGATCGAGTACGAATGGTAGAAGTTTTGAATCACGAGTGCAGCACGATGCTGTCGAGCAATATTCTTTCTGACTAAATATCCTCTCATATATTTCTGAATAATTACTGCTGATATACATTTTTTCTCATATAAAGTGCACATCAAAAACCGTCGCACATTTTTTTGAATGATAATAGCAGATTCTTTCATTAAAAGAAATCTTTTTCTGCAAATATATGTCCGTACCGATTTTTGAACGACAATTACAGCACTTCTATAAGCTATAAAATGTTTTCGTTCCAAAAATGCTCTTACATTCCTCTGTATTGTTTTTATCGACTGGACTTTCTGATGGAATCTCTTCTTTACAAAATGCATTCGAATCACACTTTGAATAAGAATAATAGATCGAATATATTTTCGATATTTTGTTTTCACCATGAATCCTCGGATGTATTTCTGAATAATAATTGCAGATTCCTTCATTGACAAATATCTTTTTCGTGAGATAAATGACCGATAATATGTTTGAATAGTTGTAGCAGCTTTATGGTTAATATTCATCTGTTTCCTCACCAAATATCCTCGAAATGTTTTCTGAATAATAACAGCTGCTTCTTTACAGTGACTCAACTGTTGACGTTCAATAAATCCGCGGAAATTCTTCTGTATTGTGATGGTCGCGGTTCTCAATCTCAAAAATTCCCGCTGACATTGGTACATTCGGACAAAGGCCTGTATGGTAACCACAGACTTTATAGCAAGATTAAACCTTTTCATTGCGCAAAATCTTCTCACAGATTTTTGAATAACTATCACAGCTTTCAATGTTCGAACATACTTCCTTCTTGAAATAAATCTCCGAACAGAACTTTGCAATGAAATAATCAAGGCTTTATTTTTCGTAAATTTTCTCTGCGCCAAGAAGCGTCTCACATTTTTCTGTATAATTATTGAAGATTCTCGTAATTTCAAGAACTTCTTACGACATAAATACGATTTGAAATGCTTCTGAATCGTTATTGCTGCTCTGTTTTGCCTATCTATATTTTTCCTAACCAAATATCCACGAATAAAACTTTGTATTTTGATAATTGATATTCGAGATTCTTGATAGCTCTTCCTCGCAACAACCATTCTAATGGTTTTTTGAATGAATATTGCTGCTGATTTGATAGCCAAATAACGTTGTCGGTCTCGATAACAACGAATATATTTTTGAATAATTATAACTGACTGTTTTTGTCTAACGAATCTCTTTCTTTCTAACATTGCGCGTACATTTTTCTGAATAAATATCGTTGCTTGTTTCAAAATCTTGAATCGTTTTCTTTGTAAATAACTATCAAAATACCTTTCTATGACTGACACAGCAAATTTGATTTTGTCAAACCGTCTTTTAACAATAAAACCTCGTACATGTTTTTGAATAACAATGGCACTCATGGTTAATCTTTGCAATCGTCTCTTCATTAAAAATTCTCTAACACATTTTTCTATTGTTATCGTTGCTTTTTTAATTCTTTTATACTGATTTTCCATCAAATATCTTCGAATACAACTCTGTACTTTGACAATACAATTCATTTGAATACAATATTTTCTCCGTGCCAAATATCCCCTGAATGTGGCTTGAATTATTGTAACCGATTTGATACATTTCACATATTGTTTACGAATGATATATCCTCGGAAATAATTCTGGATAACCATTGCTGATTGACGTAAATTTCTATATTTCGATCGACAAATAAATCCCCGAACATATTTCTGTATTATTTGTGTAGCGGTGCTAATAATCAAATATTCTTTTTGTGCTGCATATCGACGATAATTTTTCTGAATAATTACCGAAGCTTGCTTCCATTGCAAGTATCTTTTCCGTTCTAAATATCCCCGAAACACTTTCTGTATAAGAATTGATGATTTTATGATTTGTTGGAAATGTTTCAATGCCAAAAACCTTCTAATTACAGATTGACATAAAATGATTTTTGATTTTAACTCTTGAAAATGTTTTAAACACAAATATCGACGAATATAACGCTGTACGATGATCACTTCTGGTTCATATTTCAAATATCGACTTAGACATTTATGGAAGCATCGATATTTTCTCCACACTCTTTGAATGCAATTAGCAGCTTTGTGGAACTTCATTAGATCAATTAAGCGACTGCTAAAATATGCAAGAGTTGCAATGATTAAATCTTGACTGGGAATCTCATTTTCTCCCATAATTATAGGAGCACCTCCAATTTCCCTTAGCTACAAAATTATATATTCAACTTTTTTATCAGTCAAAGAGCAATTATAAATTCTATATGTAAATAAAATAGTGAGATTTGCGCCATTAAATTTCTATAATCGAAATGATTTCTTTGATATTTATATAATAATTTTAAATTATACATAATCTAATATTAAGACATTAAATATACCAGAAGTGTAATATCTATTATGTTAAGACCAATCACAATGAATTCCTTTCATGAATTATTGGTGAATAACAATTGTTGTTTTATTTTAAATCTATATTTTTCTATGGACTTCTGTAAGATAATTTGATGGAATAACCAGAAAGAAAATCGTTATTTCGAATTATTTAATAAATAAAATTAACAAATAACGATTTCAAAATCTTGATTGCAATACAAATCTAGAATAGAACTAAAGAACATAATTCCCAGAAAATAGATATTAAATCGAAAATTTAAAAATATTAGAAGCCATCGATGTTATAAAGTCACCTTTTAGCATTTAGAATAGAACTCGAATATTTTCACACCAATCGTTATTATATATAACTAATAATATTTATCAATAAACTAGAGAAAATTTATACATTTAAATTTTGCTATTTATCTTTTAATCAAATTTGTTTGGTAGACTGAGTTAGTTTAAAAACCTACTTTGTAATTTATAAAAGCAATTACAGTTAGAATTACAATTCTAGTTTAACTGAATGTGACTGGCGAACAATAAACACAGATCAGCCACATATGAATTTTAAAATATCCTTTTGGTTTTATCGATTTTTAGTTAAATTTTAAAAACGTCTTTAGTTAACTTTTTTATCACCTTTTGAGACTCGTGAAGCAAATAAAGTTGAGTGGGTTGGAAAATAATTCATTATTATAACTACGCTAATAATTCACAAAATATACCATTTATGCGTATAATATTTATCGAATATTGTATAATGATTTGCTCTTTTATTGAATATTAATCTAACGAATAACCCCCAAATAGTGTCCCCACTCCATATTATTTGACTGACAATATTAAATCGGGTGTATTTGAATTAAAAATTGAAAAAAACTATCAAAATATTTGTGTTGTTTTATGCAGAAATAAAATAAAATATTTCTGGGTGACACTATTTGGGATTATCCGTTATATTTGTACAAAATAATCCACAAAACATACTTTGTTACAAAAAATATGAAAATTTTTATTTTCGTTACCATGGAGAATTTCCCGATCATCTCTACTCGGACTGATTGATGAAGCTTGATGAATATCCCTCAACTTCATATGTTCTGGCAAATAATGATGAACAAGCAAACATAACAATCGTCCATCATTAAAATCAGACCAATCATTAACTTGTATGTTATATAAATTGCCAATTATTCCAGCCCATGTTAATAATAAATCCTGATTCGAAAGATTATTCACCGTCATCATTGTTCCAAATTTTTCTATTTCTCGTATCAATTTCTCTCTCTCAATAACAGCATCAATGTAATGCCGTGACAAAATACACCAAAGCAATGCCAACGTTTTTTCTCGGTGACCCCAAGGAATTTGAGATATATCGATATCTTCACCATAATAAGTTACAATTGCTGTACCAGCTTGTTTGAAGGCACCGATAGCTAGATTAATATTGAAAATTTTCCTACTCAGATCATCGGCAGGATAACGTAATTGGTTCATCACATCAATTTTGACTAAGATTTTGGCGAGCTTCCTATTATGAATAATAAAATTAGCCCCCAGATAAATAATATTAATTAGATTCGATAAAATTCATTATAAATGCAATGAATATAGAAAGCTTAGAAATAATAATCAATCACGTCAAGATTATTAAACGTTCATTTTTATCGTCATTTATTTATAAAATAATATTCTATTGTGTTTCAAGTCATGAAATAATAAAATCTCACAACAGCTGCATCTATATTTCGTGACATTTCCTTCAATTTCATATCCAATAATTTATGAGAAAATTAAAATAGATAAATCCATTAACTCAGTGTTCTTTAAAAGAAGGGCGCGACTCACCAGTGGGTCTCGAAAACAATTTTAGGGTCGCGAGAAATTTCATTTTCGACAAAGATCTGGAATTAGTACTGAGACCAGCCATCACCAAAATAGAGTTAAGAATTGATGTTTTATGCTAGAACATTCCAAATTGTTGTTATCATTAAATATATTTTAACTTTTTGGTGTTAAAAAATGCTTTTTTTATTAAAAAAAAATTTACTTTATTATTTGTATTATAGTCCCTAGAGGTCGCGAAAAAACAGTGGGTCGCAACAAAAAAGGTGTGAAAACCACTGGATTAGCTAATGCAAATAAATGAAAAAATAAAATTTCGGCACTATTTGATAAGAATGGGCATTAAATAATTTAATATAACAATAATTAAAGCAATATTTGTGTGTTGAATCAATGATGCGTGTCCGATATTAGAGACACTGTACTAAATTATCGTTATATTTGTCCCTTTAATCGAACTATCTGTTGTTAAGCGTTAAATTTATTATAGAAATGTTAATTTATTTCAATCAAAATATCCTTACGCTAATCGAACACCATCGACGATATCTTTGCTCAAATTCGTCACGGTAAAATCATAATCATCCAAAGCCGACTGTACATAATTCACTGTACAGCCCCAGGTGCTCAGTTTTTTCAAAATAGCTCCTTCACCTTTCAAAAATAAACTGGTGAATTTGGTCATCATTTCCGATGACGATTTGATTGGGGATTTCTCTTTGAAAAGATTAATATCTTGTGGGAAAACATGTTCACATTTAGCTACATCGAGAAAATAAACAAGTGAAAGATATCGTTTGATGATATAACGATGAAGATCTAATTCAAATTCACGTGACGTAAGGAGACTGGTGTTCTTTTTCATGGAATGTTTCTGTGCCAAAGAAGAACTCCATAACATTTGATTGGATAGAATTTTACGTAAAACCGATTCGATATTAGCTGATGTAAAACCAATATGAAAGTCTTGATCAAACATGATTTCAAGACCCAACAACAACCATACATTATTGTAGCTCATAATCAAATCTATTAATTGATTATGAGCAACTGTATTGTAACGAAAGAGCAATTCAGATTTGATTGCAACGACCCCATCGGATACTTTGGTGTCAATTTTTTTAATTATTTTTACAATATCGGTTTTGTGATATAATTCACGCGCCAATCGTTTATATTCATCTTTGTTTTGATTCAAATCTAAAAGCATTTAATCAACGAATCTTCCAATATTTGAAACCAAGCAAAAACCTTCCAATTTCGTTTTCGTTTCATTGGTTGTAAAAATATGGTTCAACCATTTGACAAAAGAATTTTCCTGATTCGTCAACCATAAATCGTCAAAAGTAAATGAATATGAACGAGCTAAATATTTGATTGGAACATTTATTGTTGAATAGAATAATTAATATAATATAATAATTTAATATTTAATTAATTACAATTAATTGGGAAACAAATTTAAAATATCGATTTTTTTTTATTTTTATTTAATTATTCCAACAGTAAATAGTGCAAGTGTCGAAACTAATAAATCTTTTACCAAATATTTTAAATAAATTATTGAATTTTAACAAATACTTAGCCAGATAAGACCATGTGTTTGTGAAAAATCTCTCAGAAAAATCATGTTATTATCTTGCATTAAGCCTTTGAATTGAATTACAACGTTCCAAAAGTTCATAATGGTGATAGACGTGATATCAATGAGCTACAAGGATAATAAAGAGCCCATTCTTTCCCACAAATTCATTCAGTATCAATATCAGATTTTTGTGATTTATATTTTATTATTGAAGCACTGATTCAAAGAAATACGATTTTATTTACAATATCTATAAAAGTAATCTATTAAAAATGGTGATGTAACACCAATTTTCGAGTGTTAGATAATATTGGGGGTTTATCCCGAATAAGTAAATCATTAATCTTTCAACAATAAATTTTAAGGTTAAATAAAGATCACTGAAGAAAAAAGTCATTGAAATATTATTTTATTATTTAAATATTTATTTATCCTTAATATCACCTTTAAGCGAAATTATGTCTAAAAAATAGAAATTTTAAAAATAAATTCATTAAAATTATTAATAGAAACATTAATTTATCCATTAGAAAAATCATTGAAAACTTCATAATGTTTATAAATAAACAATTACCATAATCCTGTTTAACTGTTGGGGCATTTAAAATAGCAAGTTTCCCATTAGTTTGTTGCTGTTAAAATTAATATTAATAATATTAATATACTAACATGAATTACTTTTGGAAAATCAAAATTTGTGTTTGGGAGTACATTTTCCTTATTATCAGAAGATAATTTCGGTTTAGGTTTGCGTAATATTTTTTTTTCATCATTCTAAATACAAAGTTACTATAGACAATTATAAAAACCCTACTTTCTTCTTAAGACTTTTTGGTTCAATCGCAGAACCTATAAGTTTTACATCCAGTTTAATACGGTCAGCTTTAAAAGTTATTTTTTCATAAACATTCCCGATTGCTAGTGGACTCCAGGTAATTTCCAACTTTAAACTACTACAACCTTTGACAATTGCCTCGGTATCGGATACACAGAAGCCTGACCCAGGATTTTTTAATAGTTTAATTTCTTGATTATCTTCGAATTCGTTTTTTAAATATAAATATTGCATTTCAGATCTTCCAAATATTACATCCCCAAAATCAATAGTAAGACTTGGTTGAAACGATTTTAATATTATTTCGTTGTGAAGTCTATTAAATTGTTCTTTTAAGTGAATATACAATGGAATAATAAATTATTACCTATTCATTGAATAAAGTATTAATATTTATACAAAGATCTTAAATTCATATAATACATTATTAAAACACAGTTTAACATTTTTTTTAAAATTCTAATTTGATTTTCTTAAAATATATGAGGAAGCTAATTTTAATAAATAATAATACTATATAGAAAAATAATAATACTATATAGTAAGAATGTAAAATAACTAAAAACAAACTCAAATTAAAAAGAGAAATAATAAGATATCAAAATTTCTAAGATTCTTTGAGTATACACAGTAATTATTTTCTACCTTTTCTAATTAGCAAAAATAACAAGACGTTTCATTTTCTTTCTCAGGACATTTGAAATAATTTCAAAAAGATTTAGTTAACATTATTATATTTTTATATATTTGGTTTATGATGTGGAATAGTTGAATTTCTTTAAAAGCAATACAAACTTTGTTGCAGTGAAAGATGTTCAAATGGTATTTAAAATTATTATTGGATTGACTTCGGTTAATGGAGTTGATTGGTTCCCAGGATTTCTATTGTTTTCTTCACCCTACCATGTGACCACAAACACTTGAGAAATTGAAGATTTTTATTTATAAATCAGTTCATAACAATCTTATAAAGCTAAAACCATTTAACAATCAATGAAATTCAACCATGATGTTAGGATTTTTTTATGAACACGGTGTCGATAATTAGCTAGAATTTTATTTGTTTGTTCATTGTTTTTAGTGCTAATTTTTCTTTTATTTGTCTAATCACCTGAATGAGGCTATGGTGAGTTTGCGAAAGAAATACAAGTAATAATATGTATCGACCATAATAAATTAAATTGTAATTGCTAGTAGTTTTTATTGGTCGAGATTTATCATATTCTGATCTTAGTAGAAAAAATAATTGAATATTTTAATTATTAAATTATTTAAGTTACATGTTGAAATTTATACTAGAATAATGAAGAATAAAAATATCTTTCGAATTAAATGAACAACTACTAATTATATAACAATTATTCTGCAACAAATAAATATAACTTTTTATTAATATGAATTTTAATGACAGAAAGGTGTTGTGATCGAAGGATAAATTTGCAACAGTGTATCTTCTGTATAGTCCAGCAGTCTCAGACATAATTAAATAGAATTAAATTATCCCTTGCAAAGTAAATCAGAAATAAAAGAATAATTTTAAAGAAAAATTTTAAAAAAAATCAAAAAATTTTGCTTTTGTTACTAATTTTATCATTTCTTGGTTAGAAAATAGTAAATAATATGGCATGCATTATTTTGACTCATTAAAAAATGGTTGAATGGGAGATGAGTCTGATGGTACATGCAATTTATATAGCCTAATTTATCAATCGATTAATGATTCTATAAGGATTCTATTTCTAATTTAAATTCATCTAAAATCTTTAATTTAGATACAATTCAATGAAAATAATTAAATTTCACTAAATTAATAAAAAATACTTTCCTTAAATCTTGCCTCTCTAGTAGCTATGATAGCACGTTCAATCTAGTTGTCTTCAAAAAGTGAATTAAAACAACGTCTGCTGCGAATATTTTCACAGGACACTGTAGGAACATTATCAATAACTGTTATAGCCAAATTAATATCCTAAATAAATTTATAAATAACATTAAAAATCCTGATTTTTTACTTACTTGTTATTTTTTCATCAATAATTAATCTAGTTATTGCTATTTAATTGTTATACATTATCGATATTTATCTTTATCATTGATATCAATATTAATTATTTATTTTTGAATATCGATTGTTAATTTTTTGTGATAATTAAATAATGATTAGTTAATAAGACAGAATCATGGATATATTGGCTAAGGAAATGGTTAACAATACGGATTACAGAGATTTTGTAGAGAGAGAATGTCGATTCATGGAATCCAAATTAAGAGTGGTTCTTCAACTAATACTAGATCGAAAATTCACGTTCTAGTCAATATAAAATGGCCCATGGACGAGCCTGCTTTAATGGCCAAAACAGTTCAAAAGAATACATACACAGACCTCTCGAATGCGATAAAAATGCGGCCCGACTGAACATTGGAACTTTTTACTTTTGTTGTAATGGTTCTAGGAACTTGTCAAACACAGACAAACGATACAGTCCGAAAGAAATTAGGGATGAATAAGAAAACGATAAATAAAATAGCTCTTGTTTGCATAAAGTCGAATAGAGGTCCCACATAGGAAAGAGAACATCAACAAACACAGCTTTAAAAATAGGGGAAGAGAATATCCAATACAAAATCGACTGAATGGCAGAGACTGAATTGACTGAAATGTTGAATTGAAATGTTTGAACTATCGAACTGCGATCGATCGATCGATCGAAAGAAAGAATCTTAAACATCCCATATTTTAATGCATTGGTATCTCGAATATCGATGTTTATGAATAATTATTAGTAGTATTCTAAATTAATCCACATTCGATGTAATCTGTAATCCAAGTTATTTGCGACTGTAATTAAATAATTAAATAATAATAAATAAATCAAATATTAATTAATTATTGAAAGTGTATTTTGAATATCAACAAACAACTTCATATATTTTATAATCTATTTCATAATTGAGGTTAATTAATCATCCGAGGACTAATACATTCATTTTAGTGCGCCATTAAGTGAGATCACTTCACCGACGTCCCAAGGTCATAATATTGGCATCAACACTGACTGAATGGGTATATTATAAATGTATTAAAATGTATATACAATTCAAATTAATTGTAAATATTCAGGTGGGCTATGAACATTTCTAGCTAGATGGTTCTGCTCTTAGCGATGAGTATAGGTATGAATCATTGAAAGCTTCCATAAATTTTTATCGGTTATATTTGCGCTCAAATATGCTAGATAATATGATTTGAATTTTTTATATGACCTTTTGGAGCATGTTTAACGGTAGAAGTTGCACGAGTTTCGATTAAAACCTGATATTTGGTAGTGAATTTGAAACTCATTATCAAATAGATACATGCAAAATCATGTGTCAATCATATGACCATATTAATTTGACTAAAGACGAAAACATAAAATCCTATTATAAATAATGAAAGTTATTAAGTAATGCTGACATCTGCAGGTCAACAAAGAAATATGACTATCGTGATTATGAAAATTAATTATTTCTAGCTACTAAATATTTCAGTGATCAATACTTACCTATCAATGTAAACAGCAATGTCTGTTACAAGATCTTCCACAGATTCCCTGCGTTCATAACCTTATATAATAAATTTGACATTAATTCGGCTTCTATGTACACCTGCTTTACTATTCCAAAGATAGATCTCTCCAATGGAAAATGATGTGATCAATCACATGTTAAATATCATAGACGATATTCAGCAAGAAATGAAGAAAATGTTATTAGGGATTCTCTCTATAGATTAGAACACGGAACAAAGTCAGAGGATCGACACATGGGTGTGCTTAATATCAACACAAATATTACCAGTCATGTAATAATAACCCTACTCTCCAAGCAAATACCTGCGGTCCTATTTCCGGCTTATCCGGCGGAAGAAATATTGACTATTTAATTTTACGATAGTCAAAATAATTTAAATAATCATTTTAGAGAGACATCCCAATGAATGGAGAACTCTCGACGACACTTCCGACCGAGATTTATTTTTCCAAAATATTATATCTAATAAAACGTCACATATCAATCAGAGAAATAAATTCAATACTTCTCATATTAAGTACCAGCTTCGTTTGCCATTTCTTTTTTATAAGTTTAATTAATTGTGCTGATAGCTACCAAAAAGCCAATCTTATTTAACCAGTTGAGTGAGATAACATTTCATATGCTGGGTTTTTAATAAAAAGTATGAAGCTAAAAGCATTGCACAAACGTTTTATTGTATTCATGTTTATTTGTTGCTGTAAATTACATCTGCTCAGGTTTATATTGTTATCACTTATCTCGTGTTATATCGATTTTAAAATCATTTTTACAATATAAATGCAACCAACATTTGGAGTCAGGTAAGCCATTTAAACCGAAAAACAATCCAAAAACTAACTACTACCATGCTAAAAACCAATACATTGTTCATTTATCCCATAATTTAGCGATTCATTTTGTTTGGTTGATATTTTTATGATGCTGGTGCTCTTCGAATGGTTTTTCCTACATTACCTTTATTTATTTCTCTTTGTGAATTTTCACTTTTAACTATATAAGCTGACAGCAAGAAATTCAGACAAAAAATTTCGCATATCGAAATCATCGGCTTATTTGCTCGTCAGTGAATACACTCATTATCTGGAGATTATTCAGTTGGAATTATAATCTGCCATTTCGGAAATATTTTCATTATTCATTCATCAGGATTAAATTTAGAACATGGTAATTTTATTATTTACAGTATGCATCATTGCTTTTTCATCTATCTCCGTCAAGGGATTAGTTGAAAAATATTACCCATTATTCTACAAAGTCGAAAGCAGTTTTAGACCAATAAAATCAATTATTTCCCATAGTTTTCATTCGGTGCCACTTAGACTCTTCGCCGATTGTTTCAAATTCTTATGGACATGTTGCTTTACTTTTAAAATCATTATTGTATATCTGCTATTATTAAATAAACATTTTAGAAATATCATATTGTTATATTTATTTAAATCGTTATGTATCGTTATTACACTCACCTAATTTTCTATTGAGTCAGGTGCTTGGAGGAAACAGCATACTTTCATAATTAAAAAAATTTCAATCATCGGGTATTACTTGTTGATTTGAATCCTATTGTATCATCATTTTAAATCCCAACAATATAAATGCAGAGGTCCTAAATATGCACTTTATTCTAATTGGTTTTTTATTGTCTATTTCTTCTATTCTACCATTTTTGAATATTATTGGGGGGAATACAATATAC
>JBBMOY011318093.1:0-15236 GCA_037951405.1 Platydemus manokwari | reverse complement strand
AATAATAATAATAATAATAATAATAATAATAATAATAATAATAATAATAATAATAATAATAATAATAATAATACAAGCATATTTTATACAAACTTGAGTTACTCATTCTTTCATTTGTGATTACTTAAGTCTTGCAGGGAGAAGAAGTTATATATTAATATTGGTTTTTATTTTGTTTAAAAATTGTATTTCAATTTAATATTAAATCTCAAAATTTGCAAGTCATTTATTTATTAGTTGCTTTTAAATTTTACTTCAAATTTAAGTCTGTTGAATTGAATAAATTATTTTATGGTAGTAGATTTTGATTTTAGAAATGTTAGCCCCATTTCGAGTCAATCAATAAACAAATATAATAACTTGATTAATAATTCTCAAATCAAATCGTGATAATTCCCAGGGAAAGCACTATACTGAGTGGGTAAAATTAAAAAGAAAAACTAAAAATAGATTAAACAATCTTCTAAGTAAATTTAATGTAATTTTTTTAAAATCGAGAGCCAATGGTAATTACTAAAAATTCTTAAGTTAAAGAGTCAAAGTTAAGAAAAAATTATTAAGTTCTGATAAAACAAATAGTTGATAAACTAAATTAAAGTCAAACTTGAGCTTTTTGAATCATTTTAGCAGCTTCTCCTCGACCAACACCCTTAACGGATTTTCTATCAATAGCAATTATTTCATCTCCAGCTTCTAAGGTTCCATCCTTCGAGGCGACGGTGTTATCAAATATCTGTACAATATAAATGCAAGGACAATATGGAATTCCACCTCCTATGCTGATTCCAATCAGGCTATTTTTATTTTTGGTAAGCGTAACAGATCCACTGGTTACTCTGAGACCACTAAACAAGTAAGCATGTCATATTTTGTTGCATGAAATTTAATTGAAAACCATTTGTCCTCTGCTGGAAAACTGCACATTATATCTTCGAAATCAATGACTTCAAAATCTGGATCCAATAATTTTACTTCCACCGGTGGATTTTCTGTGTTCATTGCACAATGATATCAAAAATTACTTAAAATTTGCTTCAATACAGACTCAATAAAATTCTGTTTCTAAACTTGCAATATGTCGATTTATTGTGCTGCAAACACTGCACTAATTAATCGATATCACAAATTATAGTAGCAAAGCACAATTAACCAATAAAAAGTAATATCAGCAAATTATGAAATAAATCTTATAAGTTTAGGTAGCTTAATTTAATTCTTGAATTTATTTAATTCAACTTGATTGTAACTTATTATCTTTTTAATTTATTACTATATATCAATTATTAAATATAAGATTGGAAATTAAATATTTTTAAAGGGGCTTTATAAGTAATATTGTTTTGTGAAAATTAGATAAATGATTATTATAATTTATTAGATGTTATTTTAATGTATAACATTTTATTTATAATCATTTTATTTTGTTTATTAAAATTATTAATATTTATTTTAATTTATTTTACACAGAGAAGTGTTAAAGGTTTCTCTTTAAGTTTGACAATGATTAAATTAATATCTTAAGATCAATCAATAAAGAAGTCTTCCTATAAACAAGGTAACCCATAAAGTAAGCTCTCTTATACATTCTACCTTATTTACTGCTACAACTGCCAAAGAACTGCATGTCTGTCATTTAATTTATTTTCCACTATTTCTGAATTTTTTTAAAGTTTCGTTGATTCTTTCTTTATCGTTTCATTTTCATCAGTTGAGTTTTTTGAATTCTATACATTCAATTAATCGAAATTATGCGAATTCAACCTACCAATATCTATCTTCTATTTATAATCTGGATGGTTTCATTGAGAGATTCCGGTTTTAAAATGTTAATGTAAAATCTGTAAAATTTTACATAATTTTACATCTCTGTGAATATTTTAGTCTGTTCTTATATATTTTCGAAGTAAGTATTAAAATTTTGATTCTTCTCGCCAGATTCTGCTGATGTTGGGAAAATACTTTCATATGGTGAATAGTGGTATTGTTGTTGAGTTTTTGAAAATGTTAAGTTGTGGTAATATTTCACAAATTGTAATATAATATTTTGTTCAATTAGTTCCTGAACTGATTTTCAATTTGATTTTTCACTTCAATCAATTAGATTAAATTGATATTGAAAATGTTGAAGGATTTTCGTGAGAATCACATAATTTTTTTAAGAATTGATTCACAATATTTCCAGAAACATTTGATGATTCATTGATTAATAATATTTTTTAATATATAAATATTCTAATCGTCGTTGTGGAGGATTGTATGAATTATTTATTCACGTTTGATACTTTTTGCGAATTACGAGTATTTAACCTGTCATGAATAATATAAAACAGGGCTACATCATAGTAATCAATCTCAAATTATATTTGTGCAATGCATTTTTCCAATACATCAATTCCATTAGGGGTCCAAAATGTATATAAGCTCATTACATAGACTAGAAGACTCAACATCATAGGAAGATTGAGCAAGCATTCAATAATTGTAAAAACATCAATTAATTATAGCACCCGCATATTCCTTCTATATAGGATTTGATTTTCTCCCTAGATACGTGGTTTTACTCCTCTCGGGGGTTTATTAACCGTAGGTTCTTTTGAAACTGTGTATTAAATATCCTTCGTTAATATGTATAAAAGTAGTTTAAAAATTCATTTTTATTAGGAGTATATTTGTAGTCGTTGTTATAATAATAAAAGTGTATTTAAATCATACAATTATTGTAATATTACAATTGGAGGGTGTCATAAGATCTCGACTCATTTCCGTAAATAATATCATCAAAATCATTTCATTACCTTTTTACAATATACAGTTGTGGCAGTCAGGAATATAAAATTTAATAAATAGTTGTAAAATCAATAAAACAGTGTCTAGAGCCACTCATTCCATCCCCATACTTAGATTAGAGTTTATTGATGCAAAAGAACATCACAATATTAGGTTCATGATTACTTGTAGGTAATTTGAGCTCCAGAGTACAGATTAGACTTAGACATTACCAAGAGGTGACAATAATAGTTGTATTTTATCAACAAAATAAATAAACCGAAGACCTCCGAAAATCAACAAAAATATGATAATTTTTATTGACGTAGATCGCTTAATCTGTGCATATGTAATATGTAATAATTCTTTATATATTTGTATTGCTTAAATTATTGGAAATAATCGGTTCTATGGAATTTGACTAAAAGGAAAATCCTGCAATTACCCAGAAAGCGCTACAACTTCTTGTGTAATTTTTAACTTCCTATTTGTGTGAATTTTGATTTTCAGATATGACAATCATCAAACATAAGAAACGAGCACAATTGTTGTCTGTGGAAGATAAACTTCGTGTGTCTGTCAAAACATGGTCGAATATTAAAAAGTTGTGCAAGAAACACCACTCTCAAATTCCCCACTAAGATTTTGATAAGAATAAATTTAGTCTATTCAAACATTTACAATCTTGTTTTCATTTCATCAACAAACAAGTACAATACTCTGAACATAAATACTTTTATTTCATTTTAAAAAATAAATGCTGTTTTCTGAATAAACAATTAAATTATTCCACAGTGGTTCCTCGAGCCAGAGAAATTTTTTGATTGAGTTCCTCTCCATCAAAAAGGTTGAAAACCACTGGTAGAAAATATTATCATTTATAAAAATAAAAATTAATTATGAAAATCATTTACCCTATATTAAAATAAAGATTAGTTACGGTGTGAATTGAAAAACAAAAAAAATAAACCACATTAGAAAAAACTAAAGAAAATACTAGAATAACTAGTTAAAACATACAGCGCGGAATAAAATAAATATCGTATCATATTACAAACAAAAATATAAAATTAATATGTCTAAAAAGAAAACAAAATTATATTATAAAAAATCTAGAAGAAATTCGAATTGAATCTGTTACAAATAGCAACTTTGGTGTTGACCATAGATATATAAGCTTAGTGCTAAATTATTCAAATCACTCTTAACATACTACCAGAAGATGAAATTGCTTTAAAATCACTAAAACATTGCCAAGAACTCTAAAATTCGAAAAACTGAAATGTCATAAACTTAATAAAATCGAAAATTGTAGATAAAATTAATATTGATTTTAAAGCAAAAGATTTGAGAATTATTTAATAATCTCATGTCATTTCAAGGTGTGGATTAATCGGATCCGATTCATATGTTGCTTAATATTTTTCAAAATTAATACATTTATGTAAAATTTTGAATGCTAAAAATTGGCCCTCTTACACTCTAAAAGGTCGCTATACCATTGTTTTTAAATTCACTGTTTCTATTGAATAAATCTCTGCCATTGCATAATAATTTGTGATATCATTTATAAGTTTTTAAAATAATCAACATTTTGATATTAATGGAATTTTTCTTTATAAATTAAAAATAGGAACATTCAATAAAATATATGAATACTGTGTCAAATAATTGTGAAAGGAAGATTACCTACAGATTAGCGACTGATTAAAATAGCATTTGTATAATTAAAAACTGACATTTGGTTAACGTGTGCTAAATTGACCTATAAACAAAGAACTCGCATTTGAAAGAAAAACTATAGGAACCTTATAGGAAAGTTAAAAATAAACTTTAAAAAATAGAAAATTTTCAAGAATAATTCTTAAACTTAAATCAAATATATAAAAAAATTATAGATTATTCAGGAACACTTTTTAAATGGATCACTTGATGGAACTTGCCACTCTTTACTGTCGGTTAAATTTTGAATATATTTTCTTTGTTCAGAATGCTGAATCCATTTTGTAATTAGACATTGATTCTTTGGTCTTCGTTCGTTTTCTTAGTGATGTTACTGATTGCGATTGATGAAGTTATTTTATGCTTAATCCTTTTTGATTGGATATTTTATAAAAACAATAGAATGTATGTTAAAATATAATTCGAAAGAATGCTAAAGAATTCTTGTCTTACCATGTTAGTAATTTTTCTTGATCAAAATATTGCATCAGGAATAAGATGAATTTTATTTAGTTGTCTCATGAGACCATCAGGTACAGTGTTGGAATCTAGAAAAATAAGATGTCGTGATAGGTATTTGAATTTATTTAAATACAACAGTTAGTATGCAGAATGTTAGTCAAAATAGTAGCTGTTTTACCTAAATTTAATCCAAAATCCTCTAATTCAGTAATCTCCATATTTGCTAATTCATAAATCAATAAATAGTTACTTAAGAGATTAGATACCAGACAATTAATAGACCCATTATAGATCCATTAGCTCAATAATTTTTTCTATCTTTATAACTTTTTAATGAATTAATATGATGATTTTAGATCGAATTTTAGATAAAAGAATTTAAATTTTGAGATTTTTTGGAAGAAATGCCAACGAAACAGTTCAATTTTAGCATGCGTTGCAGCCAGTAATTATTATCTGTTATTATCCCATTCTTTCGTTTTAGGGTTCAATCAAATTTCTTATTATCATCAGATTTGTGTTCGAATTTCATAGTGTTTTGCAGTTTCATAGTGAATTTCTAACTGTTTTGCAAATGCTATCTAATTTTTCGATATTAATTTTATACTATTTTATACCAATAATTTACAAAATTCCTAACGTAATGGAAAAGATTTCTCACGAATAAAATTAAAATTTATTTAACATTTTGACGTATAAGAGTAAATTATTGGATTTCATTTGATGATATTTTTAATGATTATTTTGATAAATGAATATAAATATTGAAGAAATTATTGTTTTTGTATAAAAATTATTAAAACTTTCTTTAAAAACGTGTACATTTAGATAATTTATTCATTGATCTACTTTAAACTATAAGTTGTGAAGTATTGTGTTAAATACAAGACCAAGGTAAAACAACCCATATCGGTTTAAAAGGTTGAAAAAACTGAAGTCATTATTTACTAAAATCGATTCATTTTACGATATGGACTTCGAGATATTCAGTATTATTATCGTAGAATAATTAGAGTCCGTAACAAGGATTAGTTATTGATTTTCTAAAATTAAGAACTGTTTCTATATGATTTGGTAAAAATACTTTCACAATTATTAATCGAATTTAAAATGTGATGGATCAAAGAAAAATTGTACATCTTAATCAAATCAATTATTAATATTAATGATCTATAAATAACACACAAACACAATAACATTAAATCAATATTTCAAATAAACTGAAACAAACTGCAAAAATACGATATTTCCAAATTATAAAGCCTATCTCAAAATAAATGTATTTCAAAATTAAAATTGTTATTATGCCAAGCAAATCAAAGCTTCATTGGACAGCATCATTTGTTTCCGAGCTGCTCGCATTCAATTCTATTTCAGCGAGTAATCCTGACAAAGTTGGCCCGTCGATATTACCGACTTCATCATGAGTTGAACTGGCAATTGGTGCACTAGATCCGTCTCCAGGACCATCAATAATTTCTGAGTTTAATTGAAGAAAATTTGTTGCAAATGGGAAATCTCCACTAATTTGATTGGTTGAAGGAATAGCTTCCTCTCCAAGTTGTATAATATCTTCAGGATTGGGTGGTCGAGGAAGAAATTCCAGTCCAGGTGATATAGTCGTGAAGACATTATTAGCCTATATATGATTGTTAAGTAAACATTGTAAAACTATCCCCTAGCAATATTACCTCTTTCAAACACTCCTCAAATTCGATATCATTTGAGCAACTATTAACAAAGATCAAATGATTCTCAATATCGCTGTCTGTTGGAAAATCTATTGTCACGTGGGAAAATTCTGGAAGAGTAAAAAAGCATTGAAAAAGAATCTTTGGTTTCAATGACTCCTCATCAGAATCAACAGTATCTGGAAAATGTTATATTTAAAAAGTTGTGGAGAAATCAATAAGAACTTCACATTTTTCGAATATTTTATTGACGTAATCCTGAAAGAGTTCTTTAGAATCAAAAATTGACTCCGTGAATGAAGTCAAATGCACAATGTCTGTCAGAAATATATAATCAATAAAATCATTAAATAAAGTTCAATTTAATACAGTAAATCCCCGACTTCAATGGCTTTTAGTCCATGTGTATAGTGGACTGATATTGATCATTTAATTATATATATGTAGGCAATACTGATTAGCTTTTATTATACTTTCATTCAGCGCTGTATAATTATTATTGATTTGAATTGTTTATCACCCAGAATCATCAATGTCATTAAGCTCATTAGATTACAAAATGGATTAATATGAAGTTTGAAAAACACATTGAAGAAATTCAACTAGACAATAGATGAAATTTTAAATCAAGAGTTCAGATAAGTGGACCGTAATTTCATAAAGATTACAAAACATTCAACAATGCCATCAACAACATAATAATTTTTCATGAGTGAATCCAGAAAATAATTAATAAAATAAGAGAATTAGAAAATGTGTATTATATGAATGAACTAGATTGATTTGATATGAAATATATTTATGATAATAAAGAAAGGTATCGACAAGATGAAAGTTGCAATAACGCAAAACATTTGAAAGAGCAACTAATCGATAAAGATGTATTATCACTAAGTACAAAAACAACCAAAAGTCCTTAACAACCTCCAGCTGCATGAACATTGGTTAATGCAATCATGATAACATTTTGTGTTATTTAACGATAAACCCCATTCAGAGCTTTTTACGTATCAACTTATAGAAAATAAGCATATAATACAACTAATTCTATCTCTAACATTATAATGTATAATCAATTATCACATCATACCATATTATGACGCAAAAATAAAATAAATTTCGGATTTAAATAAAGGTTATTTGATAAATATAATGATAAATTTATAAAATTATGATTTAATTTGATTGCTGGATATTGAATAAATAGGAAAATTATGAAGAGTTTCAAAAGAGTATCAAAAAAGCAAGACCAGGCTGGACAGTGTAGCTAAGCACCATCACCATAGGAGTATTTTGGGAATGAAAGCACTAGCGCTATCCTAAATAAGTCAGGATTTAATAAAAAAAAGTGAAAAAAATGTCATAGAATGCATAAAGGTAGACATACAGACAAGATGCAAAAATAATGACAATACAATCAAGGTTACGAAAAATGTAAATTGGTGGAAGAAAAGGTAGACCCGCAGTTGGAAATAAATAAATACAGAAGAAATTTCCAACGATGAAGATGCATTGGTCAATTACTAGTTCAAGGTGCACTTAATAGCTGAAATAAAGATGAGTTTCAAAGAAAAAAAAATTAAGAGAACCACCAAGGACAAGAATCTGTGATACAGACTCCTATGAGATCCGACCAGTTACTCAATCTTGATTGATGTTCACGGTTTGGATTTTATTATTTCGAAACAAATAGTGTTATTTCTACAAGCTTACCTTCAATCACGACAAATATATAAATAATATTAAAATAATATAATAATATTTAAAGCATAATTTATAATTTAATATATAAATAATAATATATAATTAACTAACACAATTCTTCTTTGCGAGTATTCCGGCTATTGTCTGTAGGGAATTCTAGTAAAATAGCTGGTTTTTCAATGCGATCGAGATGAAATGGAAACATGAGGATCTATAAATAAAAATATATCCCGTTCTGATAATAAAATCCCTCATACATCATTACAGTCTCGATGTTCACTTATCAAACTCTTGTTAGTTACAAAAATAGCCCGCGATATCCATCTAATAATTGAGATAATCACTTACAAATAGAATGTAGTTAATACCTCATTTTATCAGAATTGCTCAACAAGTAAGAATTCACATAAGATTTATGAGAAATAATTTTATCCGTGTATACGTCGCTATTATTAGATAAAGAAAGTTTAAGTTTGCGATGATCAATTGGAACTTGGTCGCGTTGGCCTTGTGTTGAATCATATTCTCCATTTTGGGTTGACTGGGATGAACACGAACAAATGGTTGTATTCAGACTGTAAACGGATCCGAAAACAGCAGACATTCTTGAATATTAATAGTTTATAAAAGAAAAAATAATTTCAAATAAAACTTCTAATGATTATAATTTTTTCAGTTTAATAAATATTTAAATGAATGATTTTTATTAGAATTATTGTAATTCAATGAATTTCAAAATCAATAAAATTTAAGAATTGATTTCAAAACAAAGAAACATTTCAAATAATCCACGAAAGAAGAGAATAAAGCCGAAATAATTGTTTGAAAAATTTGATATCTATATTAACACTGTAGTGACATGCAGTGGGGGGTCATTCAAATATTATTATTCAAAGAAATTGATCATTTCGTAAATGTTTCAAATAATTTTATATTAATACGTAATCACGTTAACCATGATGGCTGAAATTCAATTAAATTTCAATCTGATTGCTATGTGATGAAAACATAAATCAATTTTCTTCGGTTTCAATTAAAGCAACTGAATTATTAATCCTACCAAAATTATAAGGACAGATATTAGAATTCATAAGACTAGACATTTAATATTGAGCAAGGATGGATTGAATTTTTGAGATTCAGTTTAAATTACAAGACATCTGTAGCAGAAAAACTGCTTACATTCTGCTTATCTATGCTCAGTGATATATAATACTGAAAATTGACATTCTTTACACACATAAAAATATCGCCTATCTTCGGATTTGATTTAATAGCAGTGTTTAACTAAATATTGAGAATCAATTGACCGACATGCACTATCCAATAAAATTGAAATCGCAAGAAATTTCAGATTTTCAATGTTTAATTTGCAGTCAATCCGCATTTTAATTGAATTTATTGTGAATTGATAAATAGCATTGAAAACATATTGAAAATCATATAGCAATAGCTTTTATTATTAAACCAATTATGATGTACCCTTCTAGTAGCTTGAGGGTTAACAATCTCAAGTTATCCTCTATCTATGTCTGACACAAACTATTTTTCCTTAAAAGAAACAATAAAAATTTAATTTGTTAAAAATAATCAATTATATATTTGTACAAAAACATTTCTAAATTTTTTACTTTTCTTATTCAATTTTTCATATATGGATGCGTTAAATATTTATTTTATAAAATTGTTGTTAATAAGGGTGTCAAAATTGTGGATGCAATCGATAATAACGACATCCTTAGAATGTAATGAAACATGAAATTGATGAAAACATTGATCAGGTCATGAGGTAACAGTGATAATGTTATTTAAATGCGAGAAATAGATGAGATCATTTCAATGATATCAAAGTGGATGAACAAATTGCAAAATCATTTGATGAGGTGGAACAAATTGGATAACCAATAATTAAATCATTTTGATTTTCTTTTAAAGCTTGATAATTCAAATTTAAACTATAATTGTTTTAATTTGTGTTATTCTTTCATTATTTAAGCCAATAAAATCAGTGTAATATCATGAAACGTGGATATTAAATGATATAATTAATATTTAGCAAATATAGATAAATTGATTATAATGACGACGGTTATGATGTAAGAATAAAATATCCTCATTTCGTGATATGGTTTATTGAAAACTTTATACAATTATTGATTTTCGAATAGTTATACTACATTTCAGACAAATATAATAAAGATATCAAGAGATGTGAAAAAAAAATCAACTACAGCAAGACCGGACAATGTGTAAAGTTTGAATGATTTGTGAATTTCAAATAAATCTGAAAATATTAAATAAATTTAATTTTCAAGAACCTATATTCCAAATTCATTTTGAAAATTGATTCTTAAATTTTATCAAGATATTCTGATACAATTAATATAAAACGGAAACATTATCATCCAATATTCAATAAACCCCAATGTTACCTGCAGAATGCTTGAGGAATTTCCCCACATCCGTAATTAGGCCACATGATTGGATAGGGCCCATACTTGTTAAAGGATAATAACAATTTTTTAATTTTGGAAATTCCCTAATCACATTTCAAATGATTACAATTGGAAAACAATTTTCTACTTCTTTCGTATCGACGTTTGAAGAAGACATGGCCATACAATCAATTATGATCTTTTCAGTAAACTCATCAATGTTTTTCTCTTTCCTCATAAGTTCAAACAGAGGTCGATCGGTATAATCTTAATGTAGATTAAATTTATTTAAAAATTAATCTCCTAGAATCTTCAAAAACAATTATTCACAAATTAATTTGGAGAAAATAATAAAAAATTTATAATAATTAAATAGAAAAGAAATGAGACTCACTTAAAATAACTTCATCATCCATATTAACTTTAAAACACCATTCAAGGAAGGAGGTTAACTGCCTTTTTTGTCTAAGAGAAAAGACTTTTGTTTTTACAATATCAGAACGATTCATAGGAATCTAAAAATATAATTCAAATTGTTGCGATTTGCATATTATCACAAACTAAAATAATCTTATCATCAGATAAAGTAGCAAATTTTGAAATGAATTTAAACTCTAAATATCTGGTAACATCAGACTGTATAAGGGCATCTATTGTTTTGCTTTCCGAGAAAAGAAGCTTAAGAAATAATCATATTATAATCAATCTGTAAGTATATATACTCGTGGAAATATCTCGAACTCCAGAGAACGCATATTTGAGCGCAGAGATTGCTCAGTCCAGGCTTCACTGTTGGATGTTGTTCCATTTTCATTAATTTCCAAACTTTCGGCACTGTCAAATACATTATTAGAATTTCAACATAACAGGATATTTACGCAACATTCCAGTCACAACTGACATGTTTGACATGAATATCTGATTGGGTAAAAATACTATCATTATTCACAGTTTGTTGCTGATTTTTCTAAAAATCAACAAGAAATTTAGAAAGTATAAATCAACGAGAAAATATTACCCATTTATCTAGCAATTTCTCAATTTCTGATAATCTTAAACACCCACTATAACCACCATAAAACTCATTTCTAAGTAAAAAGAATATTAGTTATGATTATTATATATACTATTAATAACCTATCTATGTGTAACACTGAACTTCCGGTTGTAGATAATGCTGCTGACAATATAGATTCAACAACTCCTATTAACTAATTGATATTTAATTACTAACTTACAATAAACTACCAGTTCCAAAAATAACATAATCAAAATTGTTAGGAAATTCAGACATAATTTAATAAAATTTAAATTTTGATGTACACAATTCAATAAATAAACAAACTAAGTATCTTAGATAATTTTAAAATTCGAAGCAAAATGTTTTGTATTTAATATATTATTTAATTCTGGAATAATTAAAAATTAATTATTTCAATATTTATTTTCGAAGCAGTTAATTAGCAGTTAGTATTAGTTCTTAAATAAACACTACATAACTTTCTGGAATTAAACATCCAATTAAACATGCAGACTGAAAATTTAAAATTTGTAATTCTGCTCAAGATAAATATTATATAGATATATAAGAATCTAAATTTCATTTTGCTTTTTTAAAATCATCTTCAACAGAGACAATCCAATATGTTATAGTTTCTTTACCTTCTTGTGATTTCTATTTCTATAAAATGTATGCTCATGTTAATATGAGGAAAACAAAATTATAACTTTTATTGATTGATTTGATATTACTAACGGCGAAGTGTTAAATTTAAGTTAAGTCACTAAATGGTTTGTACATTTTTGTTGTTAAGTACCATAGAGTTTGACAGGTTGAGTTGTCCTTAATTTTAGATTTGACGTTGTAGAAAGTATGCATGTAAAAATCGATACAATGTATAAGGGCTAATTATCAACATGTAAACAGATATCTACGTATTTATACAAGCATGTACATTGGCCTATCAGAATCACCATATTGTCGAGTTCGAATGCAAATACTCTTACTGAAGAACGTGCAATTCTTTTCATTTCTTTCAAATAAAGGAATGATTATCGAGAAATTATAATCATTTTT
Organism: Platydemus manokwari; assembly: GCA_037951405.1. Taxonomy (NCBI): domain Eukaryota; kingdom Metazoa; phylum Platyhelminthes; order Tricladida; family Geoplanidae; genus Platydemus; species Platydemus manokwari. The sequence continues at coordinate 2,379 of JBBMOY011318093.1, read as the reverse complement.
CCTAACAAAAAATGAAGAACAAAGTTGAATGAATGAAATAAATTAATGTCAATTAATTTAAAAGGAGAGAAACTTAAATTCTCTTAACAATGCCTAAAAAGTTATTTGACAGTATCATTTTAAGTGCTATTGGTTGTTTAAATTTTCTGCATAAGCTTTAGCTATCTAATCTCATAATCCTTTATTATTTAGAAATTATTAATATTTAATTTAATTTACAAATTGATGGACTCCAACAAGTTTTCGACAACCGATAGTCAGAATTCTATACATTTAACGCGATTAAAAGGCTTTAATAAATAAATCTGGCTAAAAGTGATTACCATTTACGTTTTGAGTATATTAAATATATTGAAAATAAATAGATTAATAATAATTTATAACTATTATTTTATTGACTATAATCTAGCACATTTTCGCAGACATAACCATAAATTCTGGTCGACTCCTAATCTAAGTAATATAAGCTGTGGGCGTGTCTATTTGTAAGTGATATACTAAGGCACTTCTAAAATTTTTCACATCTCTAAAAGGATAAAACAAGCAATAATATTTTCATTGTGATTTTCGAAAGCAATTTATTTCAAGTAAGTAAAGTGGATCTTCCTCAATAGAATAATAAATAATATGTCTTTTAATGATTTAATTTTTTATTGAAATAGCATATATTTTAAAGAGTTCGAAAATTTCTTTTGAATTATTTTTTGCAATATTGTGAATTATTCCATAATTTGTATGATGTTGCTAATATTACTTGATAATGTAAATTTAATAAAATTGTATTTGACTGTCTTCAATAAAGAGGACATAAATGTACTTCCGGTATTACTTTTTGTAATAATTATATGAATTATAAATTTATATATTTTGCATTAAATAATACAATTATAATGATTTTTATAATTGATAATATTCATTAATAATCATTGATTTATAATTAATATAAATGAATTTTGTGAATTATGAATTTCTAAATAATGTTTGAAATAATTATCAAATTTCACAAATAATACTGCCCTTAATAAATCAAAGAGTTAATTATTTTTATCGGACTAAGTCAGCAGGAATATATTAATGAAAATTGCCAAACACTTAATAACTAAACGATTTTCAACTTTAGTTAGTCTTGACCAAATTACGAAATAAAATATAGTTTTATATCCTTAATAGAAATCAATTTTTTCAATAATTTCTTTTCTACTCTTCAGATATGAATCCAAATCAAACTGAACAACTTTTTGAGAAATGTGTCAAATGGGAAGAAGTGAGTTTTATAAAAACTTTATTTTAAAATTTACTCCATAAGACTTCCAAAACATTTTTATTAATTTAGACTGAATTTAATGAAATTCATGTCTAATTGCATCCCCTTATAGCTAATTTATTTCTTACCAAGTTGATTTAAAAATTAAATAAAAATTTAAATCACAAAATTGAAATATTAATTTAACAACAATAAGGATGGATTGATTACTTCTTGGTATATGCTAAAGAGCTAACGATCCTTACCTGACTTCTTTTTGATTGAAAAGATCATGAGGATCTATGCTATGAAGAAAGTAAGATTAATTAAGTTTGATGGTATGTTAATAATTCAACCATTTTTGTTGGACAATAATTGATTCTTTATCAGGGCTAAAGAAAATCTTCCTAAACACTTTTGAAGCTAATAACTTTAGACAACAAAAATTTGGATATGATTAACCAAAACATTATTTAACAGTGTGTAGTGCAGGTTTTTAGGAAAACACTTATTCTTATTTTGGACAATTGCCTATCCAAAATTGGTATTTTACTTTAATTAATAATTTATACACTAAGATTAAATAATTGTATGGATAACTAAATAGTGATAATATAATTTCTGGCTGAATTGGTTGAAATTAAAATTGCTCAAATCAACCGACAAACATTATCAATTGTCTAGAAATCTTTTAATGATAAAGAAATGAAAAATCAGTACATTAAATATCGTGACTACGACGTTTATGTCTATTGATTTTATTGTGCTTCCAAGAACATATATTATTTTGAGATTGGTTGGTACTTTATGTTGCACAGACTTCAGCAACTCGGAAGAGGACCATGTTGTCACAAATTTGTTGAAGATATCTAAAGGTTTTGACTGAGTTTATATTGACTGTTTCGGCAAGTATATTCTGTCCCTAATATAGCAATTTGTAGGAGTGAGGCTCATTAGCTTGCTGAATCTGTCGATAATGACTACTAGGTACTTTTTGATACTATAAATCGCGTCCATTTGTGCAATGTCCACGACAATTTGCCCTTGAAACTCAGAGCTTAACCGAGGGAGCAGAAACTCCTTAGTTCTGGATTGATCAATCTTTCTCTTTGCACATATGATACATTCTTTCAGTA
>JBBMOY011316982.1:0-15242 GCA_037951405.1 Platydemus manokwari | reverse complement strand
TATTATTATTAGTATTATTATCATTATTATTATGATTATTATTATTATTATTATTATTATTATTATTATTATTAGCCACTCAATTATAAATTTAAAGCACGATGGATTTATTCTTAATTTATAATAATAACAACCTAAATTTGATTTCTGAATATCCTTTGTGGTCGTTATCCATAGCAACATTGCAACATATGCTTTATCTTCTTCTGTTCCACTCTGTAAATTGATTTTGTTGATTTCATCAAAGCCCATTCCAAGGCTGATTGCTAATCTCTGCCAGTCTCCTCCAACTTTAAGGGCAACCTCGCGTATATTGAGTTCGGACTTGACAATTGTTCGACAAACTTGATGAAATTTTACAATTCGATGATAATTTGGTAGAAATTATGGAATTACTTTTTTCTTTCTGCTTCGTTGGATCGAATATGAGATCGGTGTGGAAACCTTTTTCAGAGTCCGTTGAACTAATACGAGATATTTTTGTTGGTAGATTTATATCCAATGTGCAAATTGGTTTCTGAGGTAATAACTGACTTAGTGGTGAACTTACTGCTCCATTTATTTCCATAGTAACAGCTGGTATTCTCGGGTCTTCCATGAAAGCTAATTTTCCCACTGGAGGATTAGAAAGATCTTTGATTCGTGCATAGAAAGATAATCTGTTTTCTTCGAATGGTCTGATTTTGAATGAAAGTTGATCATTAGAGCTTGCAACGGGAATTATATTTCCCGATGACTCTAACCAATAGGTATGATTTTCCAATACCTGGCAAGGTTTATGAATAACATGCACCATAGTTTATTAACAACTAACTTCAACAAGCGGTCCACTGGCTATTAGTTCAAAATTTTCCTGATATTCGAGAGTTTTCTCGGCTGTATCATCAGTAATACAAAGACATCTTATTTGGCATTCTTCTTCACTTCGTCTGCGGCAATAAATTAGGAATTGTCCGATGAATGGAACGACGCAACTCTCTTCATAAAGACTCGTTGCGATTTGAACGATTTCATTAACACGATTGCAATCGATAAGCCACACCCTAAAATTAGAAGATCGTTAGAAACAATATAAAAAGTAATATAAAACCTCGCAGATATTGTTGTTGTGAATGAGACGCATCCTTCATTTATTGATAGCGGAGATGTTCCAGTTATGTCTTCCCATACAGTAGGTGTGTTCTGACCAGAAATACTGCATAGAAGTCTAAGCGAAGAACTTTGAGCGGTATACGGAATTGATCGGCTACTATCAGACCAGTTTGGTAAAGGTAGAGTTAGAGTTATTGCTTTGTGAAATTTTCGGCGACGTGGCTCAAGTGTTACGATAGGTGATATTGCTACACCATTTCCAAAGTGTTTTTGGACAAGGTTTTGTTGGATATTTTGCATCTTATTATTTTTAATAATATTAAATATAATTCCAAAAGAATTATTTATAATTTCTTATAATTATATATTATTTTTGGAATTTACTTACTTGGAGTGAAATTTTGATTTTCTTTTTCAATGCTCCTTCTGGAAACACGGCTTTTACTTTGTTTGATACGGATGACGTGACGGTTCCTCCGTCAGCTCCAATGAAGGCAATGTCTTGTTTCAATCGGCTTATTAGCGAAAAGTATTGCGGTAAAGTTGTCGTTATAATTCTCTGTATGCGATTCCGAGTTTGGTAGTCTGTACTTGGAAGATTTTCTGAATAAAATTATAATTTTTCTTTTATAAACAATATTCGATTCAATATCGTTCTTACCTGCCATCGGTCCTAAGGCATCTTGGACTGCAATGTCTGTAAATAAGTTTGTGTGCTCTTTCCAACTAGCGCCATTATCGCTTTTTAAAACAATGACTTCTCTTTCGCCTTGTCTCAGGGCAGCATTATGTGGAATTTCAATGAGAATTGGCCCATCTAAAGTTGGTGTGCTGGCATTGACATGAATAATTCTAAAGTTGATAAAACAATTCTAGATAACTTATTTGGTCCATATGATAACATTTACCGGCACGCTAAAGTTTCACCATCCTCCAAAAGAGGTAATGTTGGATAGAGTTCTTTTCGTTGTAAATGGCAAATGATTCTTGTTGGTCCGTCAACAGAATTTTGTGGAACATAAACTTTGATATCAGGATGTCGTTGAGCTTGCATCACTCCCCCTTTGGCATCGACGATGAAGGAGATGAGAAACCTTAAAAAAAAGAACACATTTTAATGATTGGTCAGAAAATATCAAGCAAGAACTGTTTCATCGTCCAGAATTCGATCTTCAAAAAAAATTAATTAATATCTTTTCTAATATAATGAATCCTGCGATTGTAAACGAGTTGTATTTAAAGCGCTGTTAGTCCGTAAACATTAATAATAATAAACATATGGATTCTGTGTTTGCGCACGAGATCTGTGTGATGTGATATTATACACATACGTCATTGTATTCATTTGACCGTTCATATTTGTGAATATTAAAAAGTGCTTACAAGGCCAAGTGAAAAAAGGGATAAAAATTGGTACATTGAAAATCAATACATCGAAAATCAATACATCGAAAGGAAACATAAAGAACTCACGTGGAATTATCGAGATGTATTTGTCGTTAGTCAAAGAATTCTAATGAAGATATTTAAAATGGTGATGTTATCTGGTGTTATCTTTCATCAACTCTATTTCTTGTAATTTTTTGTACGAGCTCATTTATTCACATTTTTTCCTTCTTGATTATCTTCCTTTCCTCCTTATTTATCAAATTGGAAATTATAACTCCCTTATTACTAATATTGTCGTTCCTCATTCTTTGATTTTAAGATGTGCACTACACGACATGTAATCGATTTTTTTGATATGAATCCAAAATTTAATATAATCGACCAAAGTATCGTAATAAGGCTTTGTCACGCATGAATAAATATCAATAAACTGTCAAATTTGATTTTACAACCATCATGGAAAAATACATGGGTATATCCGTTGTAACTTTGAAGTCGACCGACCTTTATTTCGTAGATTGGTCTATTAAATAAATGCCTTGCAATACTTACCCTGCACGGATTGGTCTCTGAATCAGTTGCACACTGTCTAGTTCCATCTCCCAATCATTATTCGGTGTTGGTGTGATGGCATACAGATTTGCCGAATGTCGATATCCGAGATCGCCCTGTTTGATGATGATATAAATTATTATTATCTTTATTAATATTATTATTACTATTATTATTATTATCATTACAAAAATTATTATGATTACGATTATTGTTGTTATTATTATTATTATTATTATTATCAGTATATTCATATCAAGTCTTACATTAACATTACCAATCGATACAGGTCGACTCGGTTTTTTGAGCGAATTATTTCTCGAGAATTCTTCTACAAATAAAAGTTCATTAAATCATTTTTTTTCAGTGATTTCTTTCGCTGTGATAGAACAAAGTATCTTCAAACACATATTGAGATTATATCTGGATATCAGTTAAGAGAAAAATCCCAATAAAATAATTAAATAGTTGAGTTAACGAAATCAATAGATGAAGAGTAACATTTGACCATTAGTGACGGATCAATGAGTAAATTAATAATCAATTATTAATTGACTGATTAATTTTCATTTGACATTTTTATTATCAAATTCACATTCAAGAAAATATTTATTAACTTCCCAATTTATCAGCAACAGTCATTTGAAATGCAGTGCTTTTATTTGAGACTTGAATTCCATCTCTAATGCATATTATTAACATAAAAAACCCGGTCATGCATGATTGAACACACACTTCAAAAGTACAACATTTAATAGTACAAAACCTACTGATGCTTAAGCTTAATAAGCTGCTCTTCGAAGAAGCGGATGTCAGGTTGAGAGAAGATCCTGTATCAAACATAGATTTATCGATAAATCGAATGTATAAAATATCGATATTAAGTTGCGACCATAAATGGACACCTGGGTTTTTCCCGATACATACATTCATCACACGCAATGATGTCTGATGTGTGGTTAGACAAATGAAAATCGGCTGTCATAATAATTCTAACAAGATCAAACTGATTAGCGTAATTTATCGTTGATGTTGATATCATATACGCCTCTTCGTTCTCATCCAAACCATTATCATCTAACCAGTTACTGGATTCTCAGATACTCTTACATATAGTTATTTTAGCATTGTGGGGGTTTACAAATGTAATGGTTGTCATGGAGATGGGATAGATTAGAAACTATTGAAGTTAAATTAATTCAATTAAATCCCCTAATACCTTAACAAACTTAAGATATTGATATAACATTGATATTCGTATCTAATTATTATCACCAATATGTTAATAATGATGAGATCAGTTAGTTCACTTTAGTTATCGTCGTCTACAAGATTGGCCATGCAAAAAAAATGTTCCCACATGCATTCAGGTCTTAAGTGACCATGCCAGGCTAACCACCTGATCGATCATATACCAATGAGTTCCATAACTCTAATTCAGTTTGATGGAGATATACATTGCAATTCTCTTCTATCCCAAAGAAATATTATGTCACCATAAGTATTTGACCAAATAAATATTAGCATTTTAATTACCTCCTTCTTCTTCACTGTCAGACATAGAATGATCAACCATTTTTTCAGGATGATCCAAAATCAATTTCTTCTCGTCGTCTATTCCCGATAGATTGTTCGATACATTTGTGACTTTGACGAGAGTTTCGGCAATATTCAAGTAATGTTGCTTTTGAGCTACGGTTAAGGCGGTTAGACCTTGCTGCAAAACGATACAAATTAGTTTCGGCTGACTACAGCATCAATGTAGGTCTTACTTTGTTTTGTTTATCGCAATCAACCTTGTTTTCCAATAACAATCTCACAATAGCGATATGACCTTGTTGTGCTGCCAAATGAAGGGGTGTGCTCCCCAGATTCGTTTGAGCGTTGATATCGAAATTTTCAGCCAATAGCATTTTGACAGTCTGGATCTGACCAAAATGAACGGCAATATGCAAAGCTGTGTATCCCATTTGGGTTGTGACTGATGTCTCACAATCCGCTTTAAGCAATAATTCAACGATTTCCGTTCGGTTTTTCTCTGCTGCCAAATGCAATGCAGTCAGACCATTCTACAAATTGATCACCATTAATTCCCGTTTCAAGGCAAACAATAAATTTACTTCGGCTTGATGGTTAATATCAGCATTTGCTTCAAGAAGGATACCAACAATTTCTTTATTACCCGCCATAGCATTCAAATGGAGAGGAGAGAAACCTTTTTGTGATTGTGCATTAACATTTGCTCCTCTTTCAATCAATAATTTTGTGACCTCGATCATGTTCTTTTTAGACACCAAATGTAAGGGAGTAAATCCGTTTTTGTATAGACAATTCACATTAGCTTCGGTGTCGAGCAGTAATTCTATTAAATCGAAATGATTGTAGTATGTGGCCACATGAAGTGGTGTAAGACCGTGATGACCGAGTGAGTTCGGATTTACTTTTGCTGATAGTAAGAGTTGTCTGGCAACTTGAACTCGACCGTATTTTGCCGCAATATGAAGAGGAGTGAAACCCTTCTAAATCATAGATCGTCGTGTCAACGTTATATGAAATGATACTATTAGATTTACTTTAGTTTTCGCGTTCGACTTGCTTTGGTGCTCCAATAGCAGTTTACTGATTTCATGTCTACCTTCTTTGGCTGCAATATGGAGTGCTGTGTAATTATCTTTCGTCATCATATTGGAATCTGCTCCGGCATTTAATAATTGCTCTACAATTACGAAATTTCCCATTCGTACAGCAATGTGTAATGGCGTCTGGTTTTCCTGAATTGATTGTTATAATCACTAACGAAACAATGAATTATTCAAGAATTACTCTAGCCTTTGCGTTAACATTAGATTCTGGATGTGCCAGGAGTATTTTCATCGTTTCCTCTTGATTGTTTCTCGCAGCCAAATGGAGGGCATTTTCACATTTCATTGTCGTTTGGCTGATGGAAGCTCCATTTTTGAGGAGAATTGTTACGATTTCTTTACTGCCAATGAATGCAGCGATGTGTAAAGGAGTCAATCCAGTCTGGATGTGAAATAAAAATTTGTAAATAAATGATGAAATCAATATGGAACGAACTTCTGTTGTGCTGTTGATATGTGCCTTGTATTTGATGAGGAGTTCCACCATTTTGCTTTGTATTTTCTTGCATGCAATATGGAGTGGCGTAAATCCGTTCTGTGATTTAATGATATAATCGACAATGATATTAACATTTCTAATCAATCTACCAGCGCTCGAGCATTGACATTGCTATCATTTTTCAGTAACACCTCTGCTGCATTGATATTTCCACAATGTGCTGCAACGTGTAATGCTGTGAGATAATCCTGAAATTAAAATTTTTATTATTTCAATATAATTTCTCATTTCTAATTCAATCCCAACCATTGTTACTGAATTAACGTCGATTCCTTTATTTATCAATAACTGACAGACGCCAGCTTGATCTCCTTGTGTTGCCATCTGCAAAGCTGTGAGCCCATTCTGAAATAAGCGAAAAATCATAGTCAATGATATCCACTTCAAAGATTGCTCGCTTGTTTGTGTGTGAGTGTCTGTGTGTGAGCGCATGTGTGCGTGTTCAGTATTTTATATGAGTTGCAATGGCAAACAACACAAAGAATAATTGGCTCGATCAATTTACTGAAATCAGTTTATTAATGAGAAAACAAAGTGGATATTTTTTTAATTGCTTGAGACGGGAATTTTTCTGGGGGAGGGATATTTTACAAAGCAGAAATCCATCTCTATGAAGATCATTTAATTGATCTATTGTATCACTGGTAACGATTCGTTTATTATTTTTATATTCATCAATTTTTATTCATATATTTATCGATTTTTGTTTTAATTATTAATAATAATATCATTTTTACTTTATTTTCATACTATTATTATTATTTATATTATAATCATTATTATTCGCTTTTTATAATTATAAATGCAGAGTGATTATCGATCATTATTGACTTAAGCTTCCCAATCACGCTGATAATGTCAGCATCTAATTCACCACTAAAATTTTCGCAAAAACGGCGAAAATATATTTGAGAATAGATAAATGATGATAAGATATTGGTGATAAAAATTGACCTCTTCATGTTGAGATCGAATGTATAAAATATACTTAATAGTACTGCACTGAAATTAACATCAATGCATGTCGAATATTTCGTATTGATGGCGATTTAATTTTCAAGCTAATATCCGGTTTTTCGTAAAGTATTTCTCAAACCATGACGAAAATTCTATTTGATGCAGTATTGATCAAATGATATTGATTTAGAAAATCAATTTTCTTCCATATATTTAATTTTAAATATTAACAAGCCTCATTTAATTTCTTGATCTATTTACAACAACATTTTCACAGCTGGTTGTTCTCAATGAAAGCGATTCCTTGTGTTTGACCAATAAATAACGAAATTCAGTCGGTTGCCAAGGTGACAACGATACACAACAATATCTCTTAAAACATGCAACTCAACTGGTCTCCCTGTCTCACCTGGGAAAAGTGGCATCAATCTCATTATCGGCACGAAAGAGAATTAATAAAATCAATCTATTAATGAATTCATTAGCACTACACGTGGGAATCCACAAATATTTCCCACTTTTCTCCAGTGAATTCGCAATATTAAATATTCATTTCGATCTTGGTCGAACTGAGTAATCGCAACAGACGGGCGAATAGATTTTATTAATTAACTTATCTTTTGCCATGGAGATGGAAATACAGAAAAAATGATTGAGTAACGACATATTAATAAGTTCTTTATGGTTGTAAAATGATTTCGATAAACTAAACTGAGAGAGTTACATTGGATCAATCGATTTATGATTTTGGTTTATTGATGGATTTGATCTTAAACAACCAAGACGTTTGATTCTACTAACCTTTGATTTGTGTTGAATATCTGCTCCATTTTCTAAAAGTATCAAGATGATATTCTCGAATCCTGATCGAGCTGCACAGTGGATGGGAGATAATCCGTCTCTGGTGACACTATTCACATTAGCCTTGTGTGATATCAGTAATTTTAGAACTTCCTCTTTGCCCCATTTGGCAGCGACGTGTAGAGGAGTGATGTTATTCTAGTATAGAAGAGAAATAAACAATCAAATTCACCTATCAAAGTCTACTTTTGCAGGAAAATTGACATCGGCATGCTTTTCGATTAGTAGTTTGGCAACATTCACGTTGTTGTAATGTGCTGCGATATGAAGGGGGGTAAAACCACTCTGAATAAACAAAAATATTATTCTTATTATTGAAGCTGATAGTCAAAGGTTTAAATTGTTTTTATAAATTATCAACTCCAAAACTATTTTCTGAGATTCCCATACTAATACTTATTCTAACATTGATTTCTCATCAAAGAAAATAATTTCAAACTCAAAATTAGTAAAAGGAAATAATAAATTTATGATAACTCACCGCTGACTGATGGTCGACATTATCATCAGTTGAACCAATTAATAGACTTGCAGCGTTGACGTCATCCTTTTTCGCGGCAATGTGTAAAGCTGGTAGTCTTACTTTGCTTCTTGAGTCATTGTCTAGTAGATATTGGACTACTTTATCGTTTCCTTGTTGAAGAGCGACAGCCAAAGGGGTGAAACCATCCTAGATTAACAAACATTTTATGCATATAATCCTATATTGATTTATGATTACATCTGTTGTTATAGCTTGATTTGCTCCATATTCTAGTAATACTTTCACAACTTCTAAATGGTTCTCTTGAGCGGCCATGTACAAAGGCGTAAATCCGTTCTGATAGTTGAAAAATATTTTCAGAAAATATTTCCATTTATCAACATCAAATTACTTGACTCTTGATATTGATGTTGGCTTTATGCTCCAGGAGCATTTTCACGACCTCCAGTCGTCCGGCGAGACATGCAATATGGAGTGATGTATTTCCTTTCCGAGTGGCGATATCCACCGATAGACCATTGTTTATTAGTAATTTGACGACTTCAGTGTTTCCTTCCTTTGAAGCCAGATGCATGGCATTAAGACCATTCTGTAAATAGATCGATTATTCCCGGTTTTACTTGATTTCACCAAATAATATCCCATTACGTATTTGTCATAGAAATTGAGAAATTTATCCCATCTACCCATTGACACAGTATTTGTAAGACCAACTACTGATATAACAATGTCGATCTAAGTATTTATGAGCGCTACCAACAGGAAGAATGATCCCAGTTATAATTATCATGGCAAACACATGGAAAAATAGTTTATTTTCTGTAGAGAAAAAATCCAACGGCGTTGCATGCCAAATTGCTATTTGCTGTTGTAGCAGTTAGTATGGGGGGGGGAGATGTGGGGTTACTGTTTTATTTTTGTCATCAATCATTTCCCAGGAACAACTATCATCGATAATTCACAATGATCAATTTATTAATTAATAAGATAAGTCGAGAAATTTTCGTTTATTTTTTGTTTGTCTTTTGACTGAAATTAATAATTCAGTTTGATATTCGTCCAGACGTTCGTCGTCAGTGCTTTGATTCCCAAATAATCCTTGAAAAATCGTCATCAATAAACACGTTGACTATTCATATAATTATTTATTTATTTTTATTCTACTATCAAAGATAAGTAGTATAAATATTGACATTTATTAATGAATAATTGCCAGTGATTGACAGCCAGCGAATAAGATGGAATATCTATTTCGAATTTACTAGTTGTAATGATTGTTTTAATTAATAAAAAAGAGATTCATATCACCCCGCTATTGTTTGGTTAATGTCTTGAATTAACTCGAATTAAACATCGAAATAAATGAGATTTCTGTTGGCATTTCCTTAATGGAAATGAAGTTCTATTTTGCTGCTGCTGCTGGGTTGAAAATTGGAATGTCGACTGAGAAAATAAATAATTTATTATTGTATATTAGATCATGATGATATTTCGTTTCATATCGTTTCACAGAGAGTCTACAAAATTGCCCTGGCAACCTGGAATTGAAATTGTAGTATATTATTGGTTTTAAGATAATAATAATAATTATTATTATTATTATTATTATTTTGAAACTTTTTCATTGTCTGGTCAATTGTTTAGTTCTCAATGGTGATGTTATTTTCATATTATTGCTTTGAGATTTCCATTTATTTTCTGACGTTGATTTCTTTTGTCAATTGGTCAATTGATTCATTAATTATAAATTAATTTATCAACATATTATTCAATGTTTTATCGATTTTTCTCATGATAAATTAAGTGGTCATCAATTAATTCATAAATCAATAAATAATCGATAAATTATCAATAAATCATTTATCGATTTACCAATTTCATTCAAATATTGAATATTAAAATCGAAAATAATATCATTAGTAATTTTAAAATAAAGTGTTGGAAAAAATCGATATTTGATAAAATGAATTCCTGGAATTTCAAATCCAATATTGGAATTATTTTTCTCGCTAATAGCATTTTCTGGTGATTTCGTTTTTTTTTTTAATATTTACAATTAGTTGTCTTGAAGCTCTATCGGAGAAATTTGATAACCTTCTGCTAACTGAAACATTGAATTTGTAGAGCTGATTATGTTTGTTGTTTTAATTTTCATATTTCATTGGACGCTGATGACTGGCAATTTTATTTACGATGGATTTTTATTGTCTATGATTGAAGTCTGGGATATGTGGTTATCGATTGATAGTTACTATCGTTACGATATCAATGGCGGATTTTAATCGATATCAATACTATAAATATTCGCTGTCACCAGCAAATGAGATGGATAATAAAACTACAACATTGCCAACACTGTGCTGTGGCCAATACATGACCATAGTTTCGGTTCAATGAAATTTAATTATCTCATATTTCGCATAATTTTTGCGAATATCCTGAATATTTCTCTCAAAATATGTCCATTTTATATCTGTTCCGTGGATATATATATAATTAACGGTTCCAGGAATTAAATAAGCTCGATAATTCACATTATCAATCGATAGAAATACCGAATAATTTCATAATTCTCTATCATCAAATTATTAGAATTTTTAAATTTAGATTTGGTGGAATGCAAATGCCTGACATGTCAAACTCAACGCTGTGACATTTCTATCACTATTTATCGACTTTATGTCGGAGTTGAAGTTTTGGAAATTTGTGATGCCTGACATTTGGTATAGGCTTGACATTTCTAAAGTTTGGCGATATTTTTTTCGACTCAAAAAAAACCATGGCAACTACTGATAGATCGAATTTACATTTCATTTCATCAGACAATTTTCAATGCGAGAGATCATATGTAAAATTCTTAGATAGACTTCCCATTCACAAATATCCCCCACAATTCATTAAGCAAATCGAATTAGAGAATGGCCAGGTTTTCTTCTCTATAATTATATTTCGATATACTGATAAATTTCTCCGTTTTCTGGTTTGTCAGAAAAATTCAGAAATGAAAATAATGATTTTAATCAATCGATTTTTTGTTTCAAAGGCTTCATTTTCTGACAGAGAAAACTAAAACACCAAACTCTAAACCATTGATGAAAAAAGAAATAAATATATCTCAAGAATGTTGGTTTCGTTTGGTGATAGGAATTGAGTATTTGAATAACGTAATAACGTAATATTCTGAATAGGTTGGTTATCTTTATTTGAAATCGGTGTCTATTAATCAATTGGTCGATTATGTAATCGATGATCACACACACAGGGATGCCATGTTGTGATTCATCGTCATTCCTTGACATCAGCAGCATCATAGATGTCTAACGATCTCGTTTTGAGTCGAATATCAGATCGCTAACAGACTTATCCTTTGATAAACAACGAAACTCAAAAGAAATAATAATCGATCTGATATGTTTCGGTATCAATTCATTCATTCCTCATATCATTGATACTGGACCTTTTAATGGATGGGATATCGAAATAGGGACGTATTTATCTTTTAATAAAAATCAATTTTATAAATTTCGTTTAACATATCCGCTAGATGAAGCCATTAGCACCGATTTGAATGACAAAATTCATATTAGAATAAAAGAAAATTCACAAAATCAAAATACTGAATTACCGTATTGCTCATGTCTGGTTTGATATCTGATTGAAGGAATTCCTTCACTTTTTCGACATTTCCAGCTCTTGCAGCTCGTAGAAATGCATGTGCTTTTTCAGTCTGAAATAAAAGACAAAATGGATTAACATTCCAATTCATTCTGTTAAAAAATTTCGTTCAAAGTTCCTTGTTTAACCCATAAAAATAAATCAATCGATATTATCGATTTTTTTATTGGATCAATAAAAATCGATTTACAATAAATAGATTAATGTGTATCGAATAAAATATATCTGATAAAGTAATCATAATTATGATAATATATAATCATAATAATTCAAATAATCGGTAATCGATGAAAATCGATCAAAATAATCCTTTAATATCGATTAAATTTATTCAATGGCCTAAACATATTTTATTAATCGAATCAATCAATATCATCTAATAATTGATTCCATCAAAATTGTCAAATCGAATGATAGAAAATCTAAAAAATTAAACTTTTGATTGATGTAAAATCAAAACAATTCAAGCTTTTAATTAGATGGCATTCTGAAATATTAATTACAAATCATTCCGTTATTTAACTTTAATACTACACTGAAAAATTCTTTAATTCGAAATTTCTCTAAGCTTACCAAACTGTCTTTTCTTTCCTCGACCATCGAAAAGATCTTGGATTGTCTACTACTGGGAGATGATTAATTTGTCAAGCAAAACGTTAAGATCAGCATTAAAATAACTGCTCTGACATGGCACGACCGGAATTGAATACATATGTGGAATCGTTCAACCAATCAAACGCCGGCTAAGCTTGTACTCACAATATTTCTCGTGAGCTGCCTACTCGATGCAGAGCTGATAAGTTTCGATACTGGTGTGCCATCTCAGAGCAGCCAATGAAATGGAACAATTGTAGTTCTGGCAGAAAGACAAATTTCATTCTATCCTAAATTTTCTTGCCGTTTCCACGGTAACTGTCTCGTATAAAAGAAAAGCAGTCTTATCCATGCATAACATCTTGATTAACTCATAACATAAATAGACAAATCAATAACATCGATGTCTGATTTTCCACTCTGTGTAGGAAATCGAATTTAATTTTATATCCTCGTTTTTTCTTTCTACACCCAATCTCCAATTGATTTGAGGCCACTTATTCTGTAAACTACGGTCGATATTTGTCCACTTTTCCGATAACAAACCCGTTTTATTATGAGCTTCACAAACGAGTTTTGTGTTGTTTTTGCGGTATGAGTTTGACATTATTTACATCAACTCCGCAATTATCCTCATTTAACGATCTAGTACCGTGTGTGACAATGAGTTTCATGCGACATCATGTTTCCCAGGTACCGGCATACACTTTCGTTGATCGTTTCTAGATGCAGTGATTGGGAAATTGTGGAATTATTGATTTATTGTTATCTCATTTAAACAAATAATAAAACTCTTTTTTTACTGTATTTATTGATTTATTATCTATATAGATTATTGTTTATTATGATTATTTATTATGATTTAGTAATAATATTAATTATTATTTATTATTATTATTATCATTTAATATGTAATAATAACTCAGAGCTCATAAGAATTCCAAAATATAAAACTGTCATTAAATCTCGATTGCCACTGCTCTGGTTTATGAGCTAACAGGAAAGAAAACCACAGAGAGAAGGCGCTTTAAAATGTCAATGCAAATTAAAACAAAGTTTTGCCTGGGGAAGTCATCCTAAAATTGACTTGTTTAAATCGTCTCATTAGAATGTACTCCAGCACAATAGACGGCAGCAATTACCCTGTGATTTGAGAGAAAAAATATTTCTCCTATCTGAGTGAATAAAAACGACAACAAATTCGTGACACGATCAAAGCAAAGTGAAAGTAAAATATTAAGCCAAAAAATAGTCACCGTGATTTTAGTTAAACATACTTTTGGTTTCTTTAGTTTCGGGGTTCGTGGGCTGGGTTGATCAAGGTCTAATTTAGCGGCAATTTCGAGATTGGCAGATCGATTTTCTTGAGATTCCGGAGCACTTTCATATCCAACGAAGCATTCCGAAACACCAATAATCGATTCGTTCAACGATTTGTTTTCCTCTGCCATATCGACACTCATTCGACGAACGATTTTCTTTTGTTTGTATTTTCGAGAACTTTTTCCGAGACAACGAAGCATTTTTGAAAGAGATTAATGTAAGAGTTTGAAATAAACGATTATTGAAAATCGAGATAATCCATGTGAATTTATACTGATCGATATATTCGAAGTTATGTCACCGAGTGCGAGTTTTGCTTGTACACGACAACAACATCCATGCATATTCAGTGCATGAAATGAGAAAATCAATACTGTTGCTTATTATCATCGGAAAAATATTGATCCGGACTGTATGATGTAATCAATTCAAAATTATAGAGTAAATAATATCCAATATTAAGCTGATACTAAAACAGATTTCAATTTACAGTACATGCGAAGATAATTGTGCAGGTGTGTGAAGGGCAATTATCGCCACTATGTGGTGCTGGAATATGTCGTTCATAGAAACACACACATCGGAATTATTGGAATGAGGAGTTGGTGTGTGCGTTTTTTGTGCCAGTGAATTTCTTTATCCATAGCTTGTTTCATTTTCAAATAGACTTGTTGCCGATCTCGATATGAGATGGCATCAATGAGATGATTCTGTCAGTGTGATTTCTATCGAATTTGGAATCGTTTCACAAAGGAAGCGGTCAAAATGGGTGCTGGTTGTTAAATTGAGGAAAAACAATTTGGTCGGCAGCATTTTTGATTATGGAGTGCAAAATGCGTTGGATAGAGACGGGAAATGTTTATTATCAGATATTTGTTGAAATCATTGAATGAAGGAATCAATAATTTAGGATAATTAAATAACAAATAGATTATTTTTTGATTAATAAACGCAAATAAGAAATCAATATAAATAAATGATAAAAAATTAATCAATAAATAATAAAATTTAATTATTAATTAATATTTAATAATTTTGATTAATTTTTGTATCTCAATAATTTTTACCATAAATAATAATAATAATAATAATAATAATAATAATAATAATAATAAATAATAATCATAACAATAACCATAGTAATAATAATAATAATAATGATGCTGATAATAAT
>JBBMOY011315871.1:0-15247 GCA_037951405.1 Platydemus manokwari | reverse complement strand
ACAGATTGAAATATTAATTAAGAGAATATCACTTGATGAAATTGATAATAAATGAATCATTAAATAGTTTAATCAGAAAATGTAATATGTTAACATTCGTAGTACTAATGGAAATACAATGTCTTGATATTGTTTAGGTTAACAAAAAACAGAAATTATAAGTTATTTCATATAAAAATTAGTAACTAGGGATGTGGAATTATTGAAAAACTTAAAGAGATATAGTGCCAAGAATAATTGATTTTTAATAATAAGTATTACATGATATACGTGATTAGTATGATGCATATGCTTTAAGATCACGCAGTTATTATACATATGAATCCTCAAATAAATGTTCATCGAAATAAATGAAGCATAACATAGGCATTTGAAGACTTTCAACATCAACTAAACTCACTGAAATATTCATAAAATTTATTTCATACATAGCATTTAGAATTCTCTAGAGCAATGGAATCTCTGTAAAAAAGATTTTGTATAATAATATTTTGTTAAAGAAATTTATACCAGAAAAGCTTGCTTGTGCTATTTTATCAAAGCAGTTACAAACCATCAAGCAAGTAATCAATCTAATTAAAAGAAACGAACAACGTCTAATGTTTTAAAATGGTCAACCCACCTGGCTTAGATAATCAATATTAAAGTCCATCAAATATTAAAATTCAGGAACTAAAAAGGTATATCTCGTGCACATTGATTGAAAACGATATTAATCTCAATGACATATATTTAGATAATTTATATTTTATCATCCGTATATAGAGCACTATTTTTAATATATAACTAGCTTGGTATGATTTAAATCTCAACTTTAATTGGCTTATTTTATATCGATGTGAACTCGAGTATTAACAAACAAAAAATTAAATATATTTAGCTTAAAAGAAAAATTTTTGATTTAAGTATAATATTCATTAGTTATCGTATTTTAAGAGCTTTGAAATTTCTGAATTAAATGAAACCTTTACACGATTCATTAAATTTGTAAATAATCGTTTTAAAGAACACTTTGATTTATGATCATGAAATCAATATTAACCTAATAATTACTTTCCTATATCATCGTTTAAAATAAATTGGAATTAATTTATCTTAGTTTTTCTCGAAATTAATTATTATCAAATTGTCAAGTCTTTGGATTAGGTAACAATTTAAATAACTGCTTTTGGTCCATGCATGTACAAAAAGTCAAACAAAGTAAGGATTATAATTAAATCGATTTTTATCATATAATAAAGGATGTGCTAAGGTATTAAATTAAGTAGTTACTTAAGAAGATCAATGTGGTTAAATGTATTACTTGAATTTTAAAGATCATAGACCATAAAACTTAAAATAAACATCAAATACCACTTTTACCGGAAAAGTTCAAAAACTTTAAATATTTTGCTTAAGTAGTAATCCTATTTAACTTATATAATCAGAGCTACCCTCCTTAAATTACAATTGAACTTAACATAACCATTAATAAAAGATAAAGTAATAAATACAAATACAACTAGAAACATAAATATGAAGTCTAATTATATAAAATAAGACATGGATACAAAAACGTGATTGTATGAAATACAAATATAATTCATAATAGCATAAATAAAATCATAAAAATAAAAATAATTCAAAGTCCTAAAAATATTAATGCATACATAAAAATGGTAATTATTAACATGTAGAAATAATCTATTCCTAAGTGGCATAATTGATAAAGTTAGTTATTCCTAGTGTGATAAAAAAATATGGGAACCACACTCCAAAGAAGTGAATGCATGCGCTAGAAAATGGTATTTAAAGAGTGGAGAAAATCTGTAAATTCGTATAATCAGACTGAAAAATCAAGTGAGGTATTATGTATGATTTTAAAGTATTGTACTTTGTAACTAGTTTAGTTCCAAGATGTTATAAGTAGAGAAATTTAGTAATGTATAGTTAGTGTTTATCTAAATGTAATATCAGTTATGTTGTTATATCAGCCAGAAGGAGTTTCAGAACTGGTATTTCAATAAGAAGTATTGGGACTGAATTCTCCTATAGCAACTATTAATAGTTAGTGTATAGGAAGTTGAATCTTCCTTTGATTATTTTATTGTAAAATGTAATAAGTACATCTTTGTAGTTACAAATGTGTTAATCAAAGTGCGAACCAAGACAAGATTTTCTAAAATATTTCTTAAGAAAGGAGCCAAATATGAGAATAAGGAGCTCGTTAAGTTTGAGAAGCTCTAAACTTAACAAAACCAACAATATTTTTAGACATTATCGAACCCATTATAAACAAACAATATTTTGTAACAAAAAAAATCAAATAAAACATGGTTTAATATTAAGTATTATGATAACAACAACTACATTTCAATTTTTTACCACAAATTTAGTTTAATTTACTTAAAAAGATAATTCAAATTCAAAATTATAAATAGATTTGATTCATTTAGTACTACTAAAAAGGAAAATTTTAGTTTTTTTGAAGTTTAATTAAAATGACTCAAATATAAAAATAAATCAAATGAACAATCAAACAAATAAACCCATATCATCGTATTCATTGTAAAACTCCAAGATATTCTACGATAATATGGAAATTTCAGAAAAATAAGCATGTTCTTTTCACTATTTATTATATTTCTATTTATAGCACGCAATCTAATTCTCGAGTAGTTTCAGATTCTAAATCCATATTTCTCGATTAAGTTCAATCTCCAATGTTTCAAATTCCTACAATTTCATTTTATTCAATAATTATTCAATTACTGGTGACTCGTTTAATTAAATCAACATCATTGTGCCCAAGCAGTTACGAAACCAAGCATTGAAAATATATCGTAGTTTTAGCAAATTTGTGCATATCTTTTTTTGGAAATCAATGTATATTTCTGTAGCGATTCCTATTTCAATTGTAATTCGTGTTTATTTTATTTACGCATGCATTAGTTTGTAAACAATTTTCAAGGGAAAATCGGAAGATTAACAGAAAATTAATAAATAACAATAATAAGCTTATAAATAGATGCAAGGAATAATGATAACATACATAATAAGTGGCACAGATATACGTAAAGAATATGCAGCAAATGATATATAGGTGGTAAAATGATAAACCAAAATAAAATCATAAACGATTGAAGTAAATTGCCATTAACTTAATTTATTGACACAGAGACAGGTAAAATCCATTCACTAAAAACGCGATTAATCGGCAATAGAATTTTACCCTTACAACTTCTACGAACAACTAACCATAACTGCTTGAGAAGATATTAAAATCTTTTAGTACGATTCACTTGTTCGGATTTACCTCATTTGTGTATTGTTCGCAGAACTTGTACGTTATTCATTCAAGCTAAAAGGATTCGATCTTATTAATTAGTTATTGGTATTTATTCTTGCTGAAAGGATGCTCCGTCATTCTCTATCTTCTAGTAATTCTTGAGCAGACAGTTTTTTAATTGTTATTCAAACTAGAACCCCGAAAGTGATGCAACTGCTACATATTTTTATTAATCAAGTAAGCTATTTTTTAAAAATAATATTTGTCTCTCGTTGATCTTCAAGTTATTTAGAACTTTTGGTCATCACAACTACCAACATAATCGATGATGTGCTACGCATTTTGGTTGTAGTGTTTAATTTTGCTTTATGCTTCAATTGTGATTATCACAGTTACATTACCTTTGGATATCTTATCGAATAGTTTTATAATAATCTACTTCACATTTTGCTTAAAGGCTCACGATCTTTATAATAAAGGTCCTATTGCTTGTATATCTAATATTGTTTTCCATTTCGGCCGCAATTTTGGAATGACAGACATAAAGTTGCAATAAAAATGTAATGTTTCTAATCACGGGAATGTTATAGAACATACATAATTTTAACCTGATTTTTAACTGATTAACAATAACATTCTGATTTCAAGCAAAATACCGGCAAAAAATTAAAAAAATTAATTAAATACAAAATTGTATTTAAAAATGGAAAATAGTTAATAAGAAAAATTGATATTGAAGCACTTACAATCATAACAGGGCCACGACAAAAGTCAAATGAGCAGTAACAATCCTTAAGCAAATCATTAAGCAATTCTTCAGAAATTAGAGTAATTCACTTCATGAGACGGTCGGCAAGAAAATCATTAATTTAGAATCCAATTTGAGAAGAATTGCCAAATCTATAATATATAAATAAGTATCGTGTAATGAGAAAAAATTGAATCAAATTCGGTAAGTAAATTAGTTCATTTTTAATGAAATAAGTTTTTTCTCGCAAATTCAGTTGATTAGGTGTTAGTTCAATAATGTTTCTTATCGTTTGACATCGTGAATTTGATAATTTTTCATCGTAAAATTATCGGTTTTTGAGATTGAAAAAAATTTTATTTATTCAGGACTACATTCTACTAATATTTATCAAACAATAATTACAAAAAAATTGAATGAGGACACTTTCAATAAGAATCGATCTCACTAGCAATTCAGAATAAACTCATCAAACCATAAACCCACAAAATTAATAAAATTTATTACAAGGAATAATTACAGGGAAATTATAAGAAGTAATTACGGGTTAGTTACTAAAATATTGGTAATCCAATGAATCAGTGTCGTGTTATTTACTTTGCTATGGTATTTAAGGAGGTTTTAATGGCAACATTGAAAAAATCCACAATTAAAATACAGAAGGGCATTGAAATTCTGAAAAAAAGATACTCTGTTACTATTATTATTAATTCAGATAATCAAACATAGCACCAACCCTCCATACATCAATGTTGAATATAAGATTTTTTGGATTGTGAGTGTTAATAATTAGAACACAAACTTTCTATTCTCACAATTATTCATTATTATTCTCGTCGCATTAACACTTTAAAAGAAACTACATATTTTTGAATTCAAATACAAATAATCAACGCAATAAATAACCATATTAAATTAAAATTAGTTAAATATTAATAATAAAACCCACAAATCCAAAACTATATGAGACTATTAAAAATTCGTACAATAATTCCCTACTTAATAACCTGATAGTGAATATAATCATCGGATTATTGCAGGAACTTAATCATTATGCATCGGATCATAGGTGGACAATTATTATTTAAGCAATGGGTCACATTTCCTACCCAACTTATTTTTCAAATTAATCAAAATGAATCACGGTAAATTATTTCTATTTCAATATCAATTTCAGATTATATCAATCTCCGAGAGAAGATTCGTTATAATTCATTAAATAAAACTTCCATAAAGTCCATAGGATTTTGTCGGAACCTATAATCATTTCTTCATTTTTATATCAAAGCAGAGCGCCACTTAGTTCTCAACATCGATTATTAACATCTTGAAGTCATTGCATTTGCTTACTTCCAAACTATCGCATGACACAATTGCTAATTTGTAATATATTGAATATAATTATTAACTTTTCATTGTTATTTCTTATTCATATTTACTCGAATTATCAATATACAATCTATTAATACGTTAATTGTTAGATCCTTGGTAGAATCATAATTCACCAGCTTCTAACTATTCGAAAATAATAAAAGCTCAAATAATTGATAGCAAATTAATTAGCAAACTAAATCATTTCATAATTCCATAATCACGTACGCAGCCAAACAGAACTAATATGCGATATCACAACTCAAAATGTGATTTTATACCCATTTGAGGTCTATCACTAAAGGATTACTGAACCCATATTAGAAAAATTTTGCAAAGATAAAGATAAAACGAAGTCTTGTTGTAATCAGATTCATTTGGAAAAATCATTATACATGAGTTGTGCCTTGATGTACTAAAGCAAGTACTAACATTTGTACTTAACAAAACCAAGCCCATTGGCTTAGAAGTGGTAAGCAAAAATGATATCCTCAGCGACATATTTCAGCAATAAAATAATAAAGTTCTGTCAAAAATACTGGAAATTTACAAGGAAACTATGTTCGGAAATTTCAGAATAGACGGTATTACTATTAATATGCTAGTGGTTATCTCATTGGAGGAGTAGATTACGGCAACGAATGCGTTATTGCTTTCGTTTGCTTACGTGCACAAAGTACAAGTTCTTGAAATTACAAGGACACAATATAAAAACCTCAAGTGAAAAGCTAAAACTAACGGACTTGCAAATGCATGTCCATATCTGATCTGTGCACATATGAAATTAGCAAAAAATCTCATTCAGTCAGGAACCGGATATCGCAGTATATCAGATAGTCAGTTTAATGGGCCCAATTTCCTAAAATCGAAACTCATCAATTATTGACAACCATCTATTGATAATAGCTAACAACCTTTTCATCATATTGAATATGTAATTAAATATGACACTATATGCACTATGACAATATTCAACACAATTAACTCCCAAATCATTTTCATTGTACATAGCTTTAATTAATCGAGTTTAAAACCATTGAAAAGTATAACCACATAAAAATAAATAATAAACATTAATTCATTTATTAACACTTTTTAATTATAATTAACAAGAATCTAGAAAATAATAGTGTACGATTTATTAATTGAAATCGCATGTTGTCAATATAAAATACTTTAATAAAATCATATTAACCACATTTAAATCTCGGCACAATCAAGTAATAACAAAGCATTAATCAAATTACCAATATTATCTTTAAAACTTCCTGATTATATGTAAAACTCCCAACATCCCCCAGAAATTAAAATTGAATGAACCATATCTGAATGTATACCGATTTGTCTTTTGAGTATAATTTTAGCACCAAGAGGCTTATTTTACAGCATACTGCAAAATATAGTTAATAAACATCCATTAGATAAGAATAATTAACAATATTAAATAATAAAACCAAGGAAAAAACAATGGAAAGTTATTACTAAGAATGGAAGTTATAGTATTTTCTATTTATCATAATTGATATAATCTTAATAACCTTATTTTGACATTTCAGTGTGATAAAAATTCACAAACTATTTATAAACTGTCATAATAAAGCCGATGTAATCTGAATAAACAAAACCATTATGAGACGAATTGATAAAAATTTGAAATTAAATTTAAGTTACAAAAAAATTGAGTTATTTGAAATTAATTAATTTTTATTGTTGTCAAGACTAATCTTGATCTCAATCATATTCTCAATATATGCAATTATGAGTAATCAAATATAGGAATATAAATTGGAAATAATTTATAAACATGAGATCGAATATAGACAAAGACATAATCCGAAATATTAGTTAATTTAATCTTTTGTCTGATTATTTTCAATAATATTTAAATTATGGTTTTTTATATTAAAATTTTAAAATTATTTAAATTAGAGTACTAGGACTTTGTATTAAAAATGTTTGTTCATAATATTTTTGAAAATATATTGTAATAACATTTTAATTCTTCACTGTTTAAAAAAAGTTATCTTGAAATTTAACTACATGAGATTCTTAAATTGTTAAAGCTAAATAATTATCTGATACTTATTATAAATAATTATAAACTAAAGTTTATGTTTCTTGAAATTCCAGATGTAATTGTTTAAATTGTAGTATTTATTGAAATTAAATGAGGTTGTCATATTGGTTTTTTAAACGTGCTATTTAACTTTATAACTATAGCGTTATTGGATAAGGATTTAATTTGTTTACCTTACTCTTGGTAGGCTTAATTATGCCTTAATCATTTTTGTAAAATAAAATTACAAATTTGGAATATATTTCCATCTTATTATTATGTTGAAGAAGGGGTTCTAGATAATCTTCATTAAGTTCCAATTTGATTTGTGTTGATATACTTTTTATATAATCATTTTAAAAGATTTATTTATTTAATTTTCGCTTAAAGTTTATTTTTTTGATTCTTTTTAGATAATAAAACCGAAAATTTAAAATGTTTGTAATTAATACAATTAAATTATATGATTTTTTTAAATACA
This sequence comes from Platydemus manokwari, assembly GCA_037951405.1. Taxonomy (NCBI): domain Eukaryota; kingdom Metazoa; phylum Platyhelminthes; order Tricladida; family Geoplanidae; genus Platydemus; species Platydemus manokwari. The sequence goes on along the minus strand of JBBMOY011315871.1, from coordinate 7,323 downwards.
TTTAACAAATTTAAAAAATTATTTTAGGACCTCTTAACTTTAAATGCACAACTTTTGTATGATGGTACCGTTTAATGAAAAGTTAAAATACTTAGGATGTCGAATATTGTGAAAACTTATTTTTAAACCTCGTTTATATTTTAGGCCCAACACTACTTTGTGAAATGGACATCTTTGCAATTTTAAAAAAATAAATATTTATCTTTAAATATCTCTCGCTAGATTTTATATTTCCCAAAAAATTGTGAGATTGTAGCTACAACACTTATTGATTACCAAAATTATGAAGCAACATATTTAGACAAAAGTGGAAAAATGTATAAATATTTGGCTTAAGTTAAGAAAAAGGGTTCTATGACCCAATTTTAATATTTTCTATTTTCGGGCATAATTTAAAATAAAAATTAATTTTTAATCATAATTTAATAAAATTCTTGCTTAAAATTCAATTTTAGATGAAAAAGAAAAAACACCTAAATTCTATTGGCAAAACAGCAACTACAATTCAAAGTTGATTGTAGAAAGTATGTAATGGTATTCAAATTGTTGCCTCGATAATTTTGCGTAAATATAGTATAACACAAATTTCCTTTTGGATCCACTTGTGGGACAGTCATATTCTAAGTGTAAATGTCTCGGTTGTCTGGATTTACAAAGCACTTCCAGTGATTAACTGTGCCATGTTGACTACCGAGACTTTGATGACGGCTACACGATCTCCAGCAATCTGTATATATTATGGATCCTGGTTTTACTTACCTACAATTAAATAAAATGTATTGTAAATATATTATTTCTGTAAAAATTATATTATTGTGTGATTAATTCTTCTAGGAAATAGGAAGCAATTTTTCTTGTTGTATCTTTCCAGTCCTCCAACGACTCAAATTCCAGATCTTTGACGTCCTTGATTATATTTGTTCCCTTCAAAATAGGCATCATCGATTTTCACGACGATATTTTGACCTCCGATAATTTTCCTGTTTCACGCAGTTTGTTCATAAGCGTGGAATCGACAAATTTTGTATCTTAATAAATTTCATTAAATTCTTAATTTTATTTTATTAGAAATTATTACCATTTCGTAATTGTTGGCTTGGTTACGGAGGTCATTTGATAACACACTTTTTGTGTGGCCCTGTGCACCACATATAACTAATATAGAGAATGTCGAAAAGAGACAAGGCCGAATTATTGAACCAAGTCCCTATTCGAATTCTAACACTTCTTTTGCGTATGTAGCATCTCCAACTACATAATTTTCTTAATTTTGGTGAAATCTTCATTGAATGGCCACTTAAACATATTTTGGATCTATGTGTCCAATCTATTAAATAATTATCCATGCACTTATTTTGAGTTAAAATATAATTACCTAATTCCTGGAATCTTTCAATAATTTCTTTATCATTTCTTTTGTAAAATAATATTAAAAGCTTTGGATATTTTTCCATTTGCTTCTAATGTTAAAAAAGGGATCCTCGATAATGTTCAATTAATTGAATTTTTACCTAATTTGACCCGTTTTTAATAATTAATTTTAGTGAATATAATTTATTATTATAAACAACTCAAATTCTTCTCAAGTACTTAAATAAAAAATTCAAAATGTTTATAAGGAATTGAATTAAATAATCTAAATAGATTTTTACAATATACTTCGCACATTTAAAATTTATTTTTAGGACCCTTTTTGTAACTTTAGCCTTAATAACAATTATTAATAACAGAGAAAAGATTTCATCGTGTGACATCAGATCAATATGACAGCGAAATCAAAATGCAATTTTATCCATTCAATAATAAAAATATTTATTTTGGCTAAAGTTAAAAGAGTAATAAATTAATGTAATTTTATTGATAATCGTCAATAGTACCAATGTTATGGGTAGTCAGTAGTTCAATAAATGATTGGTTGCAGTTGAAGATATCATATATTTAACTAAATTGCTTAAAGAAACCATTAATTGGCTATCATTGATCTTATTAGTATGTTCTAAACCGAATGTAAAATTCTTGAATGAAATAATCTTACCAATATTGTGGCTCTTGATACTACTTATTCGATAGAAAAATCAATAATAAATTTCTAGTTCTCAGCTAGACAAAATTGTTTTGGATGGAAACTATATTAATTAATCAATATAATCGAACCCTTATCTTTTATCTCATTTACTGAGCCACTATACAATTTTTAAATGCTCAATATTCTCTTTTTTACTTTCCAATTCGGATGTATTTTTATCAATGGAACCTACGTATATTTATTTTTATATTTTTTTGAATTTTTATTGATGTTAATTATTTTTTACTTCTCATTTTAGACCTAAATATATGTATTTTATTAGAAGGAGATCGTATTTCCTATTTCCAATTTTCCGTGATTCAATAATTATTTATGAAAGTTTTTTATTCACTGTTATGATTTACAACGATGGTCTTTTTAAGGTTCTTCCTTTGTGAAAGTTAATAAATTTTGACAATGAATAAAATGATAATTGACAGTCTCAATGTTGATTTTATTTCTGTCACATTATATTTGATTATTAAACATCTCAGAATGTCCGTGACTTATATCGATTCAATGGAGTTGCTTGTCAATTTTCAACGCTGTATATAATTCAATGACAACTACTTTTCTATGATAATGATAAGCACAATAAGACACTATTACGAAATCAATGAAACTGTATTACAAGCACTCAGAGTGTTGGTTATATAGAGATCGAATTAAGACAATCAAATTACGCTAAAATGGATTCATTACTAGAGAGCTAAACGGAAATTATCAAAAAATTATCTAGCAAAATAACTGACAAATTCCTTTGACAGATGGTTCATTCTATACTCTAAATCTACAGAGTGAATTGTCCACTTGTTATTTCGGGGTTTTGATCGTTTTTCCGGCTGTTTTGATAAATTATTAACAACATCGAGATCCCAGTTTAAGAAGACTAAAACAAAACTAAACCAAGATAACTACGAGAAGGATTTAAAAGTCTAAATACACAAAGGCTCAGTGAGTGCACGTGCTAATGGACATTCAGGTACCATCAAAAGACCAATCCATAAATAGAATTCAATTATCAATCGGTACACATCAAAAAGAGGCAACAAAATTAAAAATAAAATATTGCCACGAAAGTTAGAACAGAACCTACTGACAAACTAGTAGGTAGACTGTTTCAGCGATTAGAAAAGGTTAAGACAACACAGCAAGTCTTTAAAAGGAGTTGTATCTGGCAAGTCATTGTAAACCTTTCTAAGTCGGTAATTTTAACATGATTATTCTAAGGACCAATCCTTTATAATTGATCTTTGCGTTTCTATTTTATCTTTCCTGTGCTGACTCCGTTGTGAATTGATTATTGACATTGCTATTGCGAGTGGGATTTTTGGTCGTATTTATCAGACCATTTGATTTAACGTGTAAAATTATGATTGGTAATTCAGCGTTAGTACATAAGTAATGGTATAAATAAATGCATTTATTTAATTATGAATCTGCTAACTCTGCTTCCCTTTTCATCGAAAAAGCTTCAATAATACTAACAGCTCATATTAATAATATTTTTGTCAGCATTATATTTACCCACAATTTAGAATACTTGTTATATTTGTATGCAATTCATACATTAAAATAAAAGATTAGAAATATTTAAAGATAAGAATGGCATTATATTGTATACAGAGTGCTACTATTATCAGTCATATCTTGTGATCATTGCTTATGTACAGTTGTTTCTTTGTTTTTGGATTTTCTTTTGTTCTCTAATAACCAAATATAATTGAGAAGTGGCCTCATCATAACCCATCAATGCAATACCTCAAATGCTTCTCTCAACCTTCATCTATCACTCAATAGAAATCCACTAAAATGAATTTCTAATTCAATTTAGTTCAAAGAGACGGCCTCTTAAACTATCTAAAAAGGTAACCAATGAAACATATGTATGGATAAATCCGAATTGTATTAAAACTTGATCACCTGATCATTTTAACAATTAATAATTCATTATATTCAGTTTCGTATCTTCTTAATGAATAATATCTGTGCATCTGTCGAGTCTACATGGTGTGAACAAAACAAGACTCGTTGACTTATTAATCTGACTCCAAAGGACAAAAGATTGATCACTGAGTTGTATTGCGATCGCCCTGTTACTCTTATATAAAATAATTATACCAATACTCAAAAATACTTTACAAATACACTATAAAAATAAAATTAAAATTTGCTTGAATGTGATAATTCATCTCTTGTGACTTTCAATAATAGCAGTCTTTTATCTATTTATAAACTTAATTCGAATAAACACTTCCCTTCTTGGATCATTAATTTAATCGCGTCTTAATATTGCGTTTTAATTCTCAATTCATTTGTAAGGTAAATGTAAATTGATTATGAATTGTAAACGAAAAAACAAATGAATGGACAAATAAAAGATAAGTAAGAATTAATTAAATAAAATAGAAACTACATAGTATCGAAAAATAACAATAAACAAGAAAAGCATTTATAAAAATAAATTAAACATAAAGTTCACTCGAAAATAGGGCATATATAAGCGGATGCGACTTAACCTTACACATGAAAATCGCAGCTTCAAGAATCTCCTGAAACATTCGAAAAATTGCTTGACAATTAACGATGTCATAATCGTGAGAAAATATTTCACGAAGAACATTAAATCATTCCGACTTGAGCACCATACTAGCGTACCTATCTCTTTAAGCTGGCATGCAAGTAATTGTCTGCAAATTTAGATTGTTATATAAAAAATCAAATCATACGAAAACATACAACTATTGGATACTATTTAGTTGATATCTGATCCATAACCATTACAGATAACCATCGTAAGATATAATTCAAACTCTAGTAATTAAAATTAATTGATTTATTTTCTGCAACAATTTACGTTGTAGACTTAAGAAACGTTTCAAGTAATCGGTGAACACATTTTTCATCTTGAAATTCATTTTTTATTTTTGTGTTCTTTTTTGATATCCAAGAAAAGTTTATTCATCAACATCTGCTTGGTTTATTGCATTTTAATTTTAGTATAGCAGCTGCGCTAGAAAAATCTTATTTTAATGGTTGCACAATAATTTTATATAAAGCTTATTAAACAATTATTTAAATTATAGTTCATTATCATATGCACAAAAGCATTTTTATTATAAATTCAAAGTTTTAAAACAAGCGAAAAATTTATTTTCATCCCACCTATTTCATTCCACCCGTCGGAATTTTAACCAATGGCTAGTGTAAGGAGCAACAATAAATACTATACACCATACTATAAACCAGCACTGTAATAATAAATTTTAATTTTTACAAAAAGCAGATACTAAACATAAATTTCAAATTTTACAAAAAATTTATTTAAAAATCCATATAAAAAATTAGAATTTTATTAAACTGTTTTAATAAATAAATTTTTTATAATAATAAAGAAAAAACAACACTTTTGTTACCAAGAATATAGAACAAGTATATAGGCCAAGTAAAGTACAGTTACTGAAAATTGAAATACATATTAAAATTGTAACAAAGTATTCAAACAGAAACATGTTCATCAAGGCACACACATCAATGTGAATCATATTTTGGTGTGTACTGGAATTCAGTACAAGTAATATTTTGCATATCTTAATATTAATCACGTGCTGGTGGTTAATTGTTTTCTCGAATTATCTGTGCTTATGCAATAAATATTTTCTCTTTAAGATTCTATTTTAATGAATTTCAACATATCATTTTGTCTTATTTCTTTTCTTTATTTAGCTTTATTCTACTACCACCAATTTCACAATAATTTCTAATATATTAAAGGAATTACAACCTTATAGTTGGAAAAGGAGTCAGATTAAGTTATGACTTTACTACATCAAAAAAGCAAACTAAATAATTTATCTCATTTTACTTTTTCTATATGCTATTTTAAAATTGATGTGGTTTTTGTCGATATTAATAACACCAACAAACTTTGATTGGATTTGCTACAATACTCAACACTAGTTATAATATTATTTTGTTTCCAGTGATATTTAAAGTGACTCTGGGCTTGGGTCACTTTAGCAGATAATGAACATATATGTTGGGTTTATGTTGTTTGAATACTGTACATAAAGTCAACAGCGTGAGTTCGTGATAAGTTACAAATTAACTTATGTGATGTAATTTCAATTACTCTAGTTAAACAAACAGTTTATTTGTCTAAATTAATTATAGTCAAATAGTACTGTTTTGCTTACTCGTGATAGTTTGAAATGTTATTATCGTTGTAAAAAATTTAATATTTCTTGGTACTTTGTACCGTTATTGATTTTATTTTTGAAGTTAAATTTCGGTTATTTTAATCTTTTTACTTATTATTGTAACTTAATTCAATCAATCTTACGTGTTATCATTTATTTTATTCTATTAATTTTTTATAAATAATAAATTTATATTTTATAACATTTTTTAGTACAAATTTTATTAAAAATAATCATTTTGTACAGCGATAATTCAATAAATATTAAATCAATCATAAATGTCAAATATTACAATGTTATATAAAGAAAAAAATAATCAAATAAATGTCTGAGCAAAGATAACTGTTAGGATAAATAAAATGTCAAAATTAGTTTAGTTGGATTTGAAATTGGAAGATTGAAATTTTGTCTAGTCATATACATAATTATTTTTCTATTCCAGTTATAGTTTATCAAAAGTTTTCAATAAAATTTGGTTGAAATGATAGAAAAGACAATGCATTATAATGACCAAGATTTAAATACTGATGAAGCTAATATATTTTCGAAAAAATACCTACTAATCAGATATCGCTTGTCGCAAAACTTACAGGATTATAAGAGAAGTAAAATTGCTCCAGTATATTTGATTATCGAATATTAAAACATATTTGTTGCAAAAAATATATATATTGGTTAAGAAGAAAGAAGTTTATCAATTGAAAAATCAACTTCAGAAATTTAGCCTTGATTTTGTGTGAAGAATTTATTGTTTGGAGGCTTATGAATTCAGATCTAACATATAATGTTATTTCATTAATTCCCCCCTTATATTTGAAAAACCTTATGTCAAAGGTATAATTTTTATTTCTATCCAAATCTAACTTTCAAAACTCTTCAAACAAATATTTATTTTAATTGATAACATCAAGTATTTTTTTAACCTAAAAAATCCATTTTAATGTGATTTAATAAGTAGAATTTTATTCATCCTGTTTTATCAATCTTAGTACCTACTCATTGCTAGTTTTTAATATATATATATATATATATATATATATATATATATATATTCACATC
>JBBMOY011314760.1:0-15249 GCA_037951405.1 Platydemus manokwari | reverse complement strand
AATTTGGTAATATTTCTTGATAGATTGAACATATTAATTCAAATATGGTAAAATAATAAATAAAAACAAACTACAAATATTTCCTACGAAGAATTTAATTCAAAATTCGAAAGAATTGATTAATGTTAGGAAAGATTTTTTTAATTCTGAAAAAGATTTATTTCGGTCATAATAATTCACTCATCTTCTAACATTAAGATAAAGTACAAGAATTTTGCATTTATATTTTACAATTGATTCAAATTTTCAATGACAGCGTTTTTAGGATCCTCAAGTATTGATTAAAAAATTTTTTTGAATGTCATAGGACTAAAAACAATTACATGGTTATCTAAACATGCTTTTCAAAAGTTGGAATTACTTACGTAATATAATCTATAAAACCAAATACTAATTTATAAAAATATAAATTTTTAAAGATGTTATATTGTTATAAATTATAATACAATTATATTTTTGGTTTTTATTCTTTAAAATATTCCACTTTTTGGTAAAAACATCATATAAAAATAAAAATTTAAATAAATTCAATTATAAAAATATATAATATTATGTGAACCATTATACAAAAATATGACTATATCTAAAGTTTATTTAATTTTCGAACACTTGCAAAGTTGTTTGAATTTTATGTTGAATGATTGATTTATTAAGACACGGTTTGTCAACGACTTAGGAAAATTTAGCTTTGTTAAGATGATTTCAAATAGTTCCAAATATTTTGAGCCTACGAGCTATTTTATTCAAAGGCAACGCTTAGATAACAAAGATTATCGAACAAATTTGGAGCACATGTCTAAACTTAACATCAATGAAGACCCAAGTGTGATCCGTAGCTCAGGAATAATTTGCACAATCGGTAAATTGTAAAAATTAACATCATATTGATAAAAATGTTTATGTAAGGACCTGCTTGCCAATCTGTGACTATTCTCCACAAGATGATTGCTGCTGGAATGAATGTAGCGAGATTAAATTTTAGTCACGGAACTCATGAATATCATTCCAAGACAATTCAATTAGTAAGAGAAGCAGTTGATACATTTAAGCCTTATTACAGACCAGTTGCAATAGCACTTGATACGAAGGGTCCTGAAATAAGAACTGGTTTGATCAATGGCAGTGGGTCAGCGACGGTAAATTTAGTGAAGGGAAACAAAATAAAAATTGTAATCGATGATAAATATTCTGAAATCTGCAATGAAGACGTTTTGTGGTTGGATTATAAGAACATTGTAAACATTTTGGACGTCGGTAGCAGTATATTCATTGACGATGGATTAATAAATGTAATTGTTGTTGAAAAAGGTAAATTGAAATAAATACCAACCAATATTAAATTATTTGTGAAAATAGGCGATGATTATTTGCTTTGTGAAATTGAAAATGGAGGCTCGTTGGGTTCTAAAAAAGGCGTAAATCTTCCTGGAGCCAAAGTTGACTTACCTGCTGTGTCGGAAAAAGATAAAAAGGATTTAATTTTTGGTGTAGAACATAATGTAACAATGGATTTTCAGATGATTATTATTCACAATTAATTTGTTAGGTTGACATTGTGTTTGCATCTTTTATTAGAAGTGGTGATGCTATTAGAGAAATAAGAGCAATTCTTGGCGAAAAGGGCAAGAATATTTTGGTAATATCAAAAATCGAAAATCTAGAAGGTGTTCAAAGGTGAATATTAATAGCTTTTTGTGAATTTTTCCAGTAATTTTCATTTTATATCGCGATATCATTTTATATATTTTAATTCGAACATCTACTCAGATATTTTCGCATTATAAATTGTAAATTTTTATTCTAATTATTATTTGATATGAAAGCAAATGCATACCTTGATACATGGACAGGTGAGTATTGATTTTTCTACAACTCTAGTACAAGTATATTCCAACCGCATGAGTCATTGTTTAGCGATTCATGGAATCATTGATAACTGAGCAATGAGAAATTAGAATTAATTTCATCAATATCTAGTTAATCGTTATTCATGGTTGATAGGCAGAATATATTCATATTGTAAAGAAAATTTCTGAAAATGCATGTATTTGCTGCTACTTTGTTAAATTTTTTTTAATGAAATTTATATTAAATGAAGAAATTAAATTATTTTTTTTTTCAAAAAGCAACGTATTTTCACGACATTCTTTTGGTAATTATAAAATTTAAAGTAAAAATTGATAACAGACAATGACATAATTATTTCTCTTATATTCGGATTATCAAATTAAACAGAATATATACGTTGTTTATCAAAATCAGCGTTGAACATAATCCTATTTCCAAAATAAAACTAAAATTTATTTAACATAAACATAAATGGCGATGCGCTGACACATGTCGTCACATTTTCTTTACAATATATACAAAGTTTCTTTAATCCATAAATTCTTCAAGAGGTTCATTCAAATATGAATTCCCTCATTTTTTTAGTATAGCTAGGTTATTTGATGATATTTGTTGGAGTTTGTTGCTTTGGAATTGTATTCAAAGCCCGTGATCAAGATGGATGTTTCAGCTTTCTCAGATTCTTGTGAGCCTTGTATGTGGAGAAGGAGTCTCTGAGTAAAACACTAATCAGAAATCCGGATATGAAATTGATTTTTACTTGTCGAGACCAATGCTTAAAAGGAATTTATTGTTTTTTGGGTCGCAAAAGCCGAACACTCCAAAGTAAATCACGCCCAGAGTTGTATCAAAACGAGTTTTCACTTGGATCTCCAACGCAATATTTCGATACTTCTCCTAGTTGAGATAGCGATGGCTTTCAAAATTGTTGGCAATATCTAAAGGAATTTTCTGGTTGATAATGAAAGCCTATCATTTTGCTTTGTTTCCGATTATTAGGTCCGGGTGAAGTTTGGTATTGGATTAGGGCGCAATTGTGTCGGTTTTGGTGTCCAGTCCGAATTTGTAAGTAGTCCTCGTGATGATCCAATGTAGTGGCATATCTTTTAGATGCAAGATCAAAAACCACTAGACAGTGAATAAAAATATGACCATCCGTTTTCTGTGCGGTATTACATCTTCGGTAAAGTGTAGATTTGTTCATTTTAAAAAATAAGGTGTATAATTCAGCCAAAGTATGTTGTTTCTAGCTTGATAAGTAAAAGTCCAAACTTTCGGTGATATTTGGAAGTTCTTTAGTGGTTTTTGAGACAAATGAGAGGCCGATAAACAGTTATGGGTCTATTTTTATAATTTCAATTGATCTTAAGTGTCTGTTCGATTCTAAGATTCTTTGCTTTTAATTATCTCGAATATTTATCACTCCATTGGAATCCTTGTATTAGATTCATAATTCAACAAAATCTAATTGTTTTGACTCAGAATTGTCTGAGTCCAGGTTCATTATTGTGTTTCATTTGACCTGAATTGAACTCAATATCGGGAATATCTCATTTTTTCTACCACTTTTTAGTTTGATATTTTTATATATTTCTCTTTTGTAATGGATGCTTTTGGAAATCGACTTGCAATTTACTATTCATCCAATAAAATCATTTGCAACGTTGAAAATAATTTCTTTGATTAAATGGCTCCTTTTTCACAGATATCGACCATGTTAAAGTCAATCACAAGGTTTTAAATAAACATTTATCTAACAATCTATTGTCTGAACCAATTACTTACATCAAATATCTGAAATACGATAATAATTCTTAACGAATTGAGGTTATAAATAAGATAATTGTAGTTAACAGTTTTCAAGTGATTTTCATGATCGTTATGGCCATATCTGAACATGTTCTATTGACTATATCAGATATTTCAAAGTCCAAGTATTCGAATCGAATAAACACATTAGATGTATTCGAAGTCTATTAAATAATGTGCACATCATTTTGTCAATATCTGATTTAAAGTTAAATTTGAAAACATTTACAATTGATTATGGCGCCATTGATATTATATTTATTACACCTTGATTCGAGATATGAAAGATATCTGTTAGAATACAGCAATTCTTTTGTAAGATGGTCAATTTTAGAGTTTAAATTTGGATTGAATTTTTTATATTGAACCATTGAGTTTATATTTTGACTGTGGGTTTTTAATGATTGATTGTATTTATTTGTGTACTATGTGAATACAAATTGATGTCATTTATAAACATAATTGTTATGAGGTTGATATCAACGGAAGGAAGTTGAAAAGTACGAATGTATTTCACTTCTCAAATTATAGTTAGCAATGATAAAATTATCCAATTTGGGATCTGGTTTTAACAGTATTTTTATTTAAAATCTATAAGTTCAAATAATATTTGTGTTTATAATGTGAAATGGAGAAATAGGCGAAAATAGTATTTGGTATTGCTATCAGAAAACAATGATTTATCGTCAGTTTAGTATTAATATTTTATACCGTTTTTTGTTAATTATCGAGTTGAGGAAGACTTTTTCTTTTAAATACGAGCTAAACATTATTTACAATATTCTTGTGAAGATTAAAATTATCGTTTTTACTTGTTTCGGAAAATGAAATTTGGTAGAAATTGCAAAACCAAACGAAAATATAATCGGTGCATCAACCAGGATGTTTATCGGCAACCATTTTATTAAACGTATTATTTCATGATTATCATTCAAAATTTATCATTATCATCAATTTGAAATTATTTTTTTATTATATTTCAATTATAATGGCTTATAATCCATGAATTATATAATAGCATTATTTTTCGGAATCTCTATTTACAAGATTAATTATCCTATAAATAAATTAATAAGATGCTTGTTATAGCTGAGATAATAATTTCTGTTATATTTTAACTAAAAATTCATATCTATATTCATCAGGTTTGATGAGATTCTTGAAGCTAGTGATGGTATAATGGTTGCTAGAGGTGATTTGGGAATAGAAATTCCTCCTGAAAAAGTGGTTTTGGCTCAGAAAATGATGATTGGGCGGTGTAATCGGGCAGGAAAACCCGTTATTTGTGCTACGCAAATGCTGGAATCAATGATTACAAAGAAACGTCCCACGCAAGCTGAAATTAGTGATGTAGCCAATGCGGTTTTGGATGGCGCAGATTGTGTTATGTTATCAGGTGAAACGGCCAAAGGTCATTATCCTCTTGAGGCAGTTCAAGTGATGCATAGTATTTGTCGTGAAGCCGAGAATGTCGTATTTCAAAGTAGATTTTTCGAGGCGATAAAGCATACCATCGATGGCCCAACTGATCAAACACACAGCACAGCCGTGGCTGCTGTTGAAGCTGCTCAACGTTGTCATGCTGCCGTAATAATTGTTATCACTACTACTGGTCGTTCTGCTCATTTAATATCTAAATATCGTCCTACGTGCCCAATTTTAACGATTACGAGACGCCCAATAACAGCCCGTCAGAGTCATCTTTGGAGAGGTCTTCATCCAATTTATTATACTGGTATTGTTTTCAACATGGATTTTCTATTCAATTTGATTTAGAGAAACGTATTTCCGACTGGACGGAAGACATGGATCGTAGAATACATTATGCATTTGATTATGCATCTCGAAGGGGATTCCTTAGAATGAATGACTTTGTTATCATTGTAACTGGTTGGAAAGCTGGAGTTGGTTCAACCAATACTATGAGGATAGTGCAATTTGAAGAGGATGAACTTCATTCAGGTGTAAGACAGATTGTTAGCGTTCCTGCTATAGCACAATTTGAGGACTAATTTTTCTTTCTCTGGACTTGAAATTTAAAATCAACGTATATTTCATGATTTAAATTTTGGTTTTTTGAAAATAAAGTTATAGAATTGAGTTTTTTGTTTATTTTTTACAGTAGAAGTAATTTTTGATTTAATTGATTTTGTAATATGTAATCGTTGTTTTTATTTTTGTTTTCATTTATATATCTATCTGGTAACATGGAATGATTTTTGAATAATATTGTCCTACGATTATTGACGATAATTTTATTTCTGGTCTTTCTGAACCGTGAATCGACAACAGAAAATATTGACTCTTAATATCCGAAGAGTTATTGATTATTTTTTAAAAATAAATATCGAGGCACTGAATCTGTATTCTAAATTTGAATTAGCATGAGAATTTCAAGAAGACATTTCGGAATGAAATTTATATTTATAGATTATTGAATAATTCATCTCAATATTCCCAGTTTGGTTAAATCAATGGAAATGTAAGCCAATGTCTGCTAACATTAGAATTTTCATCTCACATCAAATTTAGAAATCAATGTAGTTGAGTTCTGGATTAACAAGTATGATTTTAACCCCAAATTAACATAGCTCCGGTAAATGGGTTTAAAATTCTTTATTAATCGATGGAAGTGAATGAATTTCCAGACACCGGAATTGTTCCAAAAATGGGCGACTTCAATTTAATAAAGAATTTATAAAAGCAATATCGATTGGAAATCATTAGCAAAAATAATTTTACTAAATGATTTCTATCCAATTATCATTCATTAAGATTATGGTGAAATATTTAGAATACATACCATTTATATTGTTGTTGAACTCCATAAAAACTGAAAATATAGCTCGTCATTTTATTAATAGTCCCTTGAAATCGCAGACATACTTAAGTATTTTATACGTCATTTCTTTTTATTTGGAATAGGTAATTAATTTAATTGATTTTCATTATTAAATTATGAATTAATCAATACCTGAAAGCTATTTAATAATTTGATAAAGCTGCTATAAACCTTAGTAAATTAATTCAATATAATAGATGAACCGAAACTACCAGGTTCGTGTAGAAGACCTTTGTAATTAATGAACCGTGCAAAACATATTGATTTGATAAACAACTGTAACAAAGTGCTGGCTAATATATTTTCGTTGGAAACTGTCAGTCAACGTCTAATTTACGCTTGTTATCCATGCCTGGTAAATATTTGAGAAGGCTTTAGAAGTACATGGAAATTAATAAGCTGGGAAAAACATATTTGTGTATTAAAAATTATAGTTTAATCTTTATATATAGAAGAACTCATTCATAGAAGACAGTCGTCAAATATATCAAAAATCGTTTTGAAATTTTCAAACATGATTATTCAAATAACTTTCCTTAATTCAACATCTTGTGAATTTCATAATGGTAAAATCTAATCACATTTCCTTTCTCACTTGGGATTGCTTTACTAGAAGCTCAGTTGGAATCTTTAGCTTTAATCTGAGGTCAATGATGTTTATAATTAATTCGTTGTCAAAAATTTTGGGTTTCCTGGAGCCCCTTGAACATTCTATTCAAATTATTATTTTACTAATTACTGATTGATTTGTTTAATAATAGAAAAGCTATTCTCAAAAATCCATACAGACATATATGTTTTGTGTAGAGACACCGACGGGGATTACGAAATAGAATTGTTGATGTTAGTTTCGAAGTCTCGAAAAGATTATTATTATTTTTATTTCATTACTTGTTAACAATACGATCTTACGGTAATAGTGGCAAAAGATGTGTTCAGTGATATGAAATCCCGCATAAAGAAAAACGGATTTGCATCTTGCAACCCTTGTTTAAGCACTTTAAACATTTGCATGCCTACCCAAACATGTACACATACCAACCAGCCAATCATAGTAAAGTTAGGCGGTAAACGACAATTGGAAAAAGAATCATAGCCACACAACAACGCACAAATAAGGATTGATCAATCCCACTAATGCAAAAACAAAACCCAGTAGGAACATGGAAAAACAAAGATCGAATCAAAACATGATACAAGATAGTACAAAAAACTAGTGACATCGATCCTGTAAAATGAAGTTGTCCAATGCATTTAAAAATGAATTACAAAATATAAAAAACAATTATTATCTTATAAAAATTCATTTCAAGTTTTAAGATAAAAGATAAAATTTTAAAATTTATATTTGAGATATGATGATATTCGAAGTTAGAACTTCTACAAAATGTTGTTGATATTTTTAAAATCAAATTTAGAATTAATATATGCATGAAAGAAAAATGAGTAATATTTATTTACAACCACATCTATTGTACTCTATTAAAATCACTACTGTAGGTGTACTGAATTCTTAAAAATTAGCTTGTCATCGCTTCAACTATTTTGTTATTTTTTGACTTCAAGTTATATAAATAAGTTTTTGTGAGAAAGTTTTTCATTTTATTGGTTTGTTATTTATCGATGGCAGCTAACAATCGAGGAGATCAGATAACTGGTAATTATTATACCAAAGAAAATCATTGGGTGAACAATCAATATCAAACAAATATGGAATTATTAGCAAACTATAATATTGACAACGAACCTAAGATTTTTCGTAATACCGGAATAATATGTACTATCGGTAAGATTCTTAAATATTTATATATTTTATCAGGTTGATGGATATAGGGCCAGCTTGCAGTTCGATTCCTATTCTACACAAAATGATAGCATCAGGAATGACTATTGCAAGGCTCAATTTTAGCCATGGTACACAGGAAGAACATTCAAAAACAATAAAGCTTGTAAGAGAAGCTATCAATACATATAAGCCGTATGCGGTGCCTGTTGCCATAGCACTGGATACGAAAGGTCCTGAGATAAGAACTGGTCTTATACACGGTAAAGAAGTAGGTAGTGTGACATTGGTGAAAGGAAATAAAATAAAAATTGTAACGGATGATGAATATTTCCGAAAATGTGATGAGAATGTGCTGTGGTTAGATTACAAGAACATTTTCCAAATTTTAAAAGTTGATAATCGCATTTTTATTGACGATGGGTTGATATGTTTAGTTGTGGAAGAAAAAGGTCAATAAATTAGATTTTTTATTTTCATAATGTTGATAGCTTCATTTACGATAGGTAGTGATTATTTAATGTGTCGAATTGAGAATGGGGGTCAACTGGGTTCGAAAAAAGGTGTCAACCTTCCTGGAATCATTGTGGATTTACCAGCAGTTTCTGAAAAGGATAAATCTGACTTACTGTTCGGAGTGGAGCATAATGTAAATTAATTGGTTTAATTATCATCTTGAAAATTTACATTTAGGTCGATATAATTTTCGCTTCGTTTATCAGAAATGCTCAATCTCTGAAGGTAATCAGAGATATTTTAGGGGAAAAAGGCAAAGACATTCTCATAATTTCGAAAATTGAAAATCACGAAGGTGTAAAGAGGTAAATTTTTAATGAAATCTTGCTTTCAGATATCTTCGCTGATATTTGGAAAAAGGACAGCACACTATTGATTTCACTTTAATGTGTTTGACATGATTCAAGGAACACCAAAATAGTGTTTACAATATTTGCTGTCGAAATATGCTATTAAATCTTAAAAAAAATTTCGATTGAAATGAAAATCGGAAAGGAAGAATCAATGCATAAGATGAAAAAAAATATTTAGAATGTCACATTATAAGGGTCTTTAACATTTCATAAAGCGATATTGTAGAACATTTACGGAGTTGCTAAGCAACAAGGCAATTACGAAGAAGCCAATGAAAATGAAATTTGTTTTTTGCTAGTAGTTTTATTATTAATTCTTTAGCTAAAAAACTCAATTGTTTTTGCATTTTGAATAGAGAATGATTGAGGGTAATAATTGTGTTTAAATATGTTGCTAAGTAGTTGTATGAAAGTCAGACCTTTATTGATTTTTTCATTATAGAACGACACAAATAGACAATAATAATGGCAAAATAAATGTGTGCCTTACATTTAAATAATGGGAATATAACTGGAGGAATGAAAAGCTCATGAATTACAACACAGAAATATTTTTAAAATTAAACGTAACGTGAATTTGAATTTGCAGAATTTTCGATGATCAAATTATTTGTTTCTTCTTGTTCGTGGTGTCTTATTTAATAATATTTATAAAAAGTAGTTATTAAAACAAACAGTTGACGTCACACACAAATACGTGTTAGAAAAATAATAAACATCGTATAGATTTTTCAATGAAATCTATAAATAGATTTAAAATATAACTTTCTATCTTTTTCATGACTGAATATTTTCTACTATGGAATCTATCCAATGTTGTACTGTAATTTTATTAGGATTGATGAACTATATTTTAAAAATATATATTTTATTTGAGCTGATCATTCTTCAATAGGTTTATTTGAACAAGACTTGGATCTTTGGAGATTAATAAAAATTTTGATTGATTTCTACAATTTAATAGAATAATAAAATGCAATAATCAACCTTTCCACTAATTATTAATACCCAACAGTGTAATTATTTATTTTATTAAAATTATTTAATTTAGATTTGTTAATTGAAATGAAAAATTTATTTATTTTTTTTCTAAATTATAGATCAAATTAATATTTTTCATGTATTTCTGAGATTTTTATTTAAATATTTGTATTTTAAGTTCTTTAATATTAATGAAGTTTTACATATATATATTTAATTGCTCTCTAGAGTCGAGTTGCAAAAAAAGACAATCTTTAATTTGTCATTATAATTAAAATGGAATTATTTTGTCAAAAACTTTTTCCAAGAATGATGCTGTCTGACAATGAACAAGTTGAGTCAACACAATGGTCAAGCAAAAATGTGGTTTTTAAACTTTGCAATCCTTGTTTCGACGTTTTATATACGTACATGCCTACACAGTCACACAGGCCTTGTAGCCAGCCAATCAAAAATGATAGTACTGAAGATTTCAATTTAAAAGAAGGGGTATAACTAAATAGCAAAACGAGCAGAGACTGACTAAGCCCGTACATGGCAAATCGATGGACCTAATTAAAGGTGGAAAACTAAAAAGACAAATTAAATTGAGACACACGCAGACTCCAAGTATACAGGACGATGAAAAGATTACCTATTGCCAGTAGTGACCCAATCTGCATAGAATTTTTGTTGGAGTTTAGTGTTTATAGTGGTTGCTTGCTGAAGAATGTACCTTTCATCGAAAATATATATTTTGCAACCTTCATCCTTTTTAATAACCCCAACAAGATATTAAATACAGATATGTTGAAATTCGTTTAACCTTTTGTCTTGGATCTGATAAGTACGTCTCAACGGCAATAAAATTTTAAAAAGATAATTTTGTAAATTATCAATTAAGAGTAAAACAACCGAGATAAATAATGAAAAGGTATAAAGAGATTTTTTTTAAATAATTTAGACAATGTATGACTTTAGGAAATATTGTTTGAAACAAAAGAACACTTTGATTGTAACAATACTTAATTTAAGGAAATAATCAATTGCAATAAGAAACATTGAAATTATAAGAGTTTATAAATCTATGAATACAGATACAATTGAGTAAAAAGTAAAACAAGGTATTTAGATATTTCAACATGAAGAATGAACAAGTAAGAATATTTATGTCAAAGAATCTATATGTGTTAGTCCAGCCGTAAAATTGAACTACATCATTCTATTGCTAACTATTTGGTGATGTGTACGATAGAAGTAGAAACCGTACTCTTCGTGGAGTAATTTTAATAACATCTATAAAATGATTCTAAGCTGGTATGGATTTGTGCTATAAATTAGTCCTATTTTGTTAACTGATACGACCGTTATATATATAAGAGAATGTAAATAAAAACTTTAATTCACAAAACGATTAGCAAGAATATCAAATATGTGAAGCTATTGAATTTATAACACTGAATAAGTATTGTGGCCTCAAAAAAAACTTTCACGCAATGATTTCGAGAGGAACTATAATAAATAAATATGGGAAGAGGTCAGATGTGATTTTGAAAATTTTTTGGGTAAGACGAAATCTTGCAAAAGAAAAACGAATTTGCACTTGTTTTAGCACTTTAACAATTTGCATGCTTACACAACCATCAAGGCATGGTAATCAACCAATAAGAGCAGACTTAAATGGAAAACGTTAATTTGAAAAGGTGAAATAGTCACACAGCAACACATACATAAGGATTGACCAATTCTGCATAAGAAAAACCAACAAGTCCAATGGAAACATGAGAAATTAAAGATAAATCAAAATGTGTTACAAACTTGATACAGAAATTGCACACAGATCTAGAGTAAAAATACTGATGTAGAGATGGCCAAATGCCAGTTGGAAGCCCAGCTTTTGTTGCATTTTTGAGATATTGTATTGAGTTTTAGAGTCGTACTGATTTGCACGTATAATAAAGCTTGTATCCTT
Source organism: Platydemus manokwari (assembly GCA_037951405.1). NCBI lineage: Eukaryota > Metazoa > Platyhelminthes > Tricladida > Geoplanidae > Platydemus > Platydemus manokwari. The sequence continues at coordinate 3,166 of JBBMOY011314760.1, read as the reverse complement.
CGATTTTTTGTCTCAGTAATTATTTGATTATCCAGAATTTAGCACCAACAAAATTTTCCTCTAATAAAGGAACCTATTAATATTAGGCGCTAAATAAAAAATTTTCACTTGAAAAACAAAATTTAAAAGTGTTTCAACATGGAGCAAAGTTAGTAGTGATACTCTAAACGACCAATAAACAAATAGCATCTAGAATATCATCAATAAATTACTTCAGTAGACTGTGATCAATCAATAATGTTTAATGGGACTTCGAATTCGACAGAAACAAAAGAATATTGTATCAGAGATATAAAAAATATAACAATATTGATTAATTTTACTGTTCTTCTTTCGAGAAATGTTGCTGATGATTAATAATAAATTAAATTTACTTGCATAGATTCATTCATTCTGAGTGAATCAACCAATATAATGGCATTAATTTCCGAGCTGATACTGATTCCATACAAGTATTATTTCTCATTTCATTGGAATATGGTATGACTATGCGTAGAACTACGTTGATTGATTTTCTGGTAAATTAGCTACAATGGAAATTTTCTTCAGATTTCTATTTGATTAATGGACATTTATACCACTCATTTCTTTATTATGATTGACTGGCATTCTTTTTCGAATTCCCATACCATACTAGAGTTTTCGATGTTCCTATGAAAATCTGCCTGATTGTCATGGTAACATGAATCATCCAACATTGTGATTGATTTGATCATTAATATTTTCGTGATTAATTTGTCAAATAATTTTAATAATAATAATAAGCTTATTCCTTAATAATAATAATCACTCAATAAAGAAATTAAAATCACTTTATAAATTATAAAATATTCAGACATTGTAATATTGGTTTTATTTGTATAGATTTAAGGAAATTCTTGAAGCAAGTGATGGAATCATGGTCGCCCGAGGAGACTTAGGCATTGAAATCCCGTCTGAGAAAATTACGACTGCAGAAAAAATGATGGTTGGCCTATGTAATGTTGCTGGAAAGTCCGTTATTTGTGCTACACATATGCTCGAATCTATGATCGTGAAGTCTCGACCAACTAGAGCCGAAGTAGCTGATGTGGGTAATGCTGTTCTAGAAGGATCAGACTGCGTTATGTTGTCTGGTGAAAGTGCAAAAGGTCTTTATCCAGTTGAAGCAGTGCAAATGATGGACAGGATATGCCGTGAAGCTGAAAATTTGTTTTTTCAACCTAAATTCTTTGAAGATATTAAAGCAACAATAGAAATCCCGATCGATAAGACACATAGCATAGCTATTGCGGCAGTCGAAGCCGCTCAGAGATGTCATGCTGCTGCTATAATTGTTGTAACTACAACCGGTCGATCAGCAAAGCTTATTTCCAAATACCGTCCGACATGTCCGATTCTTACAATAACGAAAAACCCCGTTGTAGCTAGACAGTGTAATTTGTGGAGAGGTCTTCATCCGATTTTATTCACAGGTCTTTATTTAATTCGGAAAATTCGTTAATTTTTGTCGATTTATAGAACAGTCCATGGATAAATGGGTAGACGACATGGATAAAAGAATCAATTTTACAATTGATTATGCGTTGAAAAGAGCATTTATTAGACTCAACGATAATATTATAGTGGTTACTGGAACAACTCCAGGCACTGGATCGACAAATTCATTACGAATAATACAGATAGATGAGCAAATTTTGAATTCTGAGAACAGAAACATAATTTCGGTGCCAACCATAACGAATTTTGAAGATTAAATTTCTACAAATCTTTTGAAAATTTACGTTTCAATAAATTAGAATAATTAATTTTAATAGCCAATTTTGAGTTTTACTTTAGAAATAATTTTGAAATTTTAATTTTTATCGATTTGTTATTTAAATTCTAATGTTAAGCCTCTTCAAAATTTTAAAATAAATTGGATTTTGTTTGATTTGCTTAAAATATAGAAAGCTTCAAAAGTTCATTCTGTCTTGTTCAAGGTGAAATATCATCAATGTTTTCAAAGATGGATTTTGTATTAGAAATTAAAGATCAAAGTTGGATTGAGATCTAATTTCTAAAGAATGCTCAGTAGTCGATATCACCAATATATGTCATGATAATTTTGGAAACATTAGATATCATTACAGTTTGGTGTTTAAAATAAATTAATCCTACGATTTATGTAATTGTTCGAATTAAACCTTTCCAGATATTGCTACGAACAATGCTTGGTTTCTAGTCTGATATTAAGAAAAAGCTCGGAAAAGCAAGTCTCAATGACATAGTAGTCTGCCATGGTTGTGTTATGTGTCGCTTTTAATGAAGCTTATTCTTATTATGTTTATTATTTTCAGTCTAATAATAGATAATCCAAGGCACTAATTATGTTTTGTAAACTATTTTAATGTGTATCCAATGATAATGATCTAATAACTATTTTCATTATATTTAAAGATTAATGCACAATGATTAGTGACAATATTAACTAAGCTAGAACAGTTAATGACCAAAATTTTATAATAAATTTAGTGGACATATGATATAAATCTTTTGTATAGCAAATATATCCCAAAATGGGGACTAAAAACTTTATAATAAAACGCTTATTGATCAGAACTTGAAAACATTAAAAATACAGAGCAAAAAATCCTTTGTAAGTATGCATAACTTATAAATTTGTAGAAAAGAAGTAGAGGTTAAGTTATATTTCATATAATTTTTACTATCGCCTTCAAAATTAACGGCTAAATGTTATCGAGTATAGCAGAATATCGTCCAAATGGCGAGTCTTGCCACCTTGGAATCCACGTTTCAATGATCAAAACCAATTAGAATCGTTGAGAAACGACGATTTTAGTTTGGCAGAATACGTGCTTCAAGACAACGTATGTATAGGGAATGAGCAATCCCACTTGATATCGAAACCTTTTAAATGAAACTCTTTCAATATTCAAAAATATCAAAAGAATAACACTAATTATTGGTGAGTTTTCAATAATTTAACGAGCATTTAAAACTTCGGGTGTGCAAGTACTACGCTGCTAGTATTATATTTAAAGTGCAGCGTTTTCAGCAAGTGTAAATAAGTGTTTTAAAAAGGTGAACCTGTTTTTCATTGCGCTTTGAACTGTTCTAGTGAAGATTTTTATCTGTTGAAAATAAATGTATAACTTCACATTATTCAATTTTAATGTCTATTATA
>JBBMOY011313649.1:0-15258 GCA_037951405.1 Platydemus manokwari | reverse complement strand
ATTCTGAAATATATGAAATTATATTTTTATTTTCTGGAGAATGTTTAATGAATTTAACAAATTTAATAATATCACATGTATTATCATGTAAAGTTATTTCATTGTTATTAATAGATGCATTATATAATGCTTTATGTTTGTTAGATTTTTCATGAGATATTAATCCTGTTTTATTTACAAAATATTTATTACATACTTCACAGTGAAATTCCAAATTTGGTTCGTTCATTTATAATGAATATTTTTTAATTAGAAATTGCTTTTTATTTTATTTTTTTTATTATTTTTAATTCTACATTTTACCATCAACCAATTTTCTTATCCATAGAGTGGTGGTAATATGACCCTTCTAACTCAAGTTCACAACAAATTCGAGTGAACCGAGAATTTGGGGTGGGCTTGGGTTAGAAGCGTCATATGAAATGACCGAGAATCAACTTATTTAATAAACGTGTCATTTGTGTTAGCCTGTTGTCTTGCAGACTTCCTCTTTTTATTAGAATTGTCTGAAAACTAGATTTATAATAAATTCCATTCTATTTTTTATGTTACTAGTCCATAGTTAATAGTCCATATAGTCACGGGTATTTAAATACGCTTACCATTGAAATTCTCTTAAAGCCATTAATACATTAATTTTCTTTATTTGTTTATGTTTATAATTAATTACAAATTTTTTACTCGATTCTATTATATTCAATCATAATAATAAACATCAAACCAGTGTAATAAAAATCAGTTAATTAGTTAATAAACGATTGATTTTTGAATGATTTTTTTCTAAATCATTATCGAAGATTGATAGTTTGAATATATAGTGATTGAATCGATGGGAAATAGCACAGATTTCGATTTTTGATTATGTAAATATTTATATACTGTGATTTTTAATTATTGAACACATTATTTGAATATAAATAGGTTTTATATTTGGTAAGCATTTTTGTATGAGATTAGTCTCAACATTTATATTAGAAGAAACTACAGGATCCTTAAAGTTCCCTAACGAACTATAATAAATTTCATTTTCACTCATAAATCTATATTAGATTTAAAATATAGATTCTTAGAAAAACTACTTTTTAAATATTCATAACAGTTGATCTTAAAAAAGTTCGCATATTTCAAATGAACCAAGCATTTTTCTCCTTTATTCAATAGTTTGAATACAAAATACAAATTTATTACACCTTGTTCGCTAATCAATAACAAAATTTCTATTGCATGATGTAACTAGCAAAAATAAAACAATTTGTTCAATGTCAACTAAAAAAATAAATATTTTCATTCATTCATTAACTGACCCGCTATCAAAAATTAAGGAAAATATAAATGTTTTTGTTTGAGGAGAACCTATTTAATCTTGAAGATGTTACGTAAAATTAAATTTTATGTAATTATTTATAATAATCTATTTCATTATGATACTTACCTTAAAATAAAAATGTTATGTTTTTTAATAAACATTAAATCGGAAAGTAAATTAAACACACGAACAATTACAGAGTTACCTTTCTAAGTTGTTCTAAGAAAAATTTTAAAATTAAATCCACTTTCTTGAAATCAACTGGCTATTTATTATCTGCCGATAAATTTTTTACAAGGAAATGATGATTATGACATACACAAACTAAAACTATATATTAAAATAATTCATTAATTTTTTAATTATCAATATTTAACATTGTTTTAATAAGTTACAAATCATAATTTTCAAGTTGTATGTACACGATTTGCAAAGCGAGTATCGATGATATATCCACGGTATTTAGGTTCACCAATAATTTGGTCCAATACCATGGATTAATGACGGAATATTTTTTAATGGACGAACCAACTATGTTACAATCATTTAAAAATAATGACTTCGAATGTCTAATTTTATTTGAAGAAAATGAAAATGTTCGAAAAGCATGTGGTTACATTTTGTATATAGAAGAATACTCCATTCTGCACGGTTACGGTTACTATATTGATGACTTTTTTGTATCACCCGATCTTCGTGGCAAAGGTTTGGGCAAAAGATTGATGCATCATTTATTTAGAATTGCAGATGAGAACAATGTCAAATTTTTGAAATTGGTTTTTCAAAGATCTATTTTCGGATTGGAGAAAATGTATGCGAGTTTTGGATTTGAAAACATTTCTGCACCTTCTTCCGGTGTGGAGATGTATGAAGTTTTTGGTAAAGATGCAGTTAGAAAAATGCTGTGTAAAAATAGTGAAGAAATTGAGAGCAAAAATAAATTCCATTTCTATGTGAAAAAACGCTCAAAGGGAATCAGCTGACTAATATCCATTTCAAATGAAGAAACTGGTATTTACTGCACATTTGTCGTACAGATTTGTTATAATTCTTGGCATGGTATGTCGATTTTGTTTTCTGATTTCCTCGGTGATACCGATGAATTGACATCAGATTGTCTGAGAAAAGCAGCTGCTACAGTACTCAGACCGGATGTAACAAATATTGTTTATTATGTGCCAAAAGGAGCACTTATTAAGCAAATGAAGGAACTTTATGCTGAAAACATTACAGCTGAAGAACATTGGAATGTCGCTTCAATGGGTATTGAAAAAATACGTATGATTATTGCAGCATAAAGTAAATATAAAAATGATTATTTGAATTTGATAAATAAATATTTTAATGAATTATTTATTACTTTTTGGAAATTTTTCTAAATCTAAAATTTACATGAGAACTCTATAAATTTAAAATAATTATTTATCATAAAATAAAATCAAGAAAAATAAATGTTAAAATCACAGTTGTTTAATTAAAAAAAATTAAAAGTAATGAGAATTAGTCATCAGATTACATGGTGATTATAGATATTGATTTATATAAACAATATTTGATAAAAATAATATTTGAATAGTTATTTTTCCTTATTCTTCTCAAATTTGAATTCTTGATATTTAATTAATAGCTATTTTTAATTTTATATGATCTAATATTAAGGGGATTAATTGACATTTGAAATTTTATTTTTGATTACTATCATATGTTTAACCTTATATTCAATTTGTACTGTTATTTTTCATGGATAGTTAGATCTCATGACTAATATATTAAATACACTTTCTTGAATGTAGATGAATTATTAATGATTATTATATTATTTGACATTTGATTTGAAATAGATACCATTTAAGTAACATTTGTTGTTGTATTTTTACTGAATGTATTTACGTAGTCATGCTATGGGTTTTCTCTAAATTTAATGCCTTGACAAATTTAAAAGATATTTAAATTATAATTGAATGTCTGCATGATATTTTATCAAAATTTTATTTAATCTAACACTACGTATCATGGATTCTTGGAATTACGGAAATTGTTGACTATCTTTTTGTAAAACATTTATTGTACATCAGTTTACAAAGATATTAAAAATTTAGGGATTTTAATAATGCATAATTTTTATATTTCATACAAGTTTATTTCACTAAAAAAATTAATGATTTCCAAAGATGTAGACTAAAATAACTTTAGATATAATTTCTATTAATAGTAATAGTGCATCTTTTATTAAAATGAACGATTTTCAGTGATTTAACGTTAACAAAACATGAACGAAACTAGGTAAAACAATTGGTAACGCTAAGATGAAACTCAGGAACATGATGTTAGAGATGGTGAAGCCAGATTTAATAGTTACAGTACTCGTCCACATTTCATGTATTTTGTAAATTGGCCTCGACTCCAGCTTTGACTAATCAAGTTTTTACAAAACATCTCTGTTGTCAATTGTATAAGATGAATCACTATCATTAAAATTAATACTACATCATATCGTTTTCTTGAAATCATTTGGTGATCTTAAATTTAAAAATATACGCACAAATAAGAATCATTTTAATTTGTGCGTATATTACTCCTGCTCTTATGGCATGTTGGAAATTGATTAAATTTTTTCTACCTATACCTTTTTAACATTTATTTTAATAAATGTATTTTCTTTGAATATTTACAATTAATACACATTCAGCAGTTCATAAAATTATTTGCGACTACAAAATAATTAAGCTTTTATACAAATGCTAATACTAATAGTATCACACTGATCTAATTTTAGATTTGTCACTAAACTAGAAAAAAGAAAATAAATCTCAAAATGAGCCAAATAAATAATTACTGATTAAATTCGCTGAGTTGTTATTTATTTGTGAATGCTAGAGAAATTTTGAGAATCGCATAACGTCAATTTTAAAGATTACTTGTTTTCAAAATTTTCAAAAAAGTCTGCTAAAATGGAACTTCATTATAAATTTTCTAATGAAAATTTCAGATATGAGATTGATACTCTAAATCTTGTTAAAAAAAATATTAGATTATTAAACATGTCAGGAGTTTGCTAAGTCGATTTATAATAACAAAATTAAATTAAAAAAAATCAAAAGGTATAAAGAAGTTTTATGATTAAAACAGGAACTTTGTTTAGCAATTCTATTTAGGTCCGGTTCGACATCATAAAATGTTAACTGAACCATGTAGATAAATCAACTTTCAGTAATTGATAAAAATCCTCAAAAATAAAACTAAATATTTAAAATACTTTATTGTGATAAAAAATTGATTCTTGATTTCTTCTGATTTCTAGTTAGAATTCAAAATAGGACAATCCAAGAAAAAAATTGCAAGATAAATATAAAAATTAATAATGAAATACTTTATATTTATTTGATGATGGATGAAGCCTGATCAGTTGCTTTGAGATTTTATTTGAGGTGTTATAAATGCCTTCCAAACTTATGATATAATTGTGGGTCATTCTACATGTTTTGTGAATCCGAATATTCAAGACATTTATGCTCAAATTATTGCTTTGACTTTAATATTGTGATTGTTGTTGTTTCTAAAAGAATTTAACTGTTTTTACTCTTTTTCATCTATAATGGAATTTTAAGTCAAAATATTGTTGAGTATTAATCAACAATCATACTGAAAATTATATTACCCAAAATGTTACAATCTTAATCACAACAACTATAATTAAGCCTCTTTATAATCAACGACAGTTTATCACATAAAATGGGATTAGCACCTAAAAGTCAAAGACAGAATTTAAGTAACCAAACAGACTGGTTACTGAAAATTACACGAATTTAAGAACTCAACTTAGGAACCACAAAGACGGACAGTTACTCACGGAACTCAACCTTTTTTATAGACCTATTGGTGTATCTGCTTGATGTCACGGGTCTTTTTTTTCCATTTTCTGAATCTGTTCGTAGATAGGTCTGCTTGAAATTTTCCTCACACATCTTATGTTATTGGCGAATATTTGTGTTTGCTGTCATTTTTAGGTATGTGCTTGTCTATTCTTAGCTTTTAAATATGGATTAATATTGAAACAAATCTGTTTGGTTGACGGCACATGTGCGTATTGAACCTGTGTATGTCAACTCTTTTTACGATTATTTGCTTGGTTCCTATGACCCTTTTGGTTAATTTGGGATCTATACAACAATATAAATAAATTTTGAGATTAAATAATACACGAGAAATCATTAGATTAAAATTATCTTGAATGACTCTTTTATTAATTTAATCAAATTAATTTATTACGAATACTAGTAGTACGTTTTTGGAAATGACTATCCTTTATGAAAATAATTAGTCTTTTCGTAATCATTATTAATATTGGAATTTGTTTGGTTCCTTTTCAGATTAAATAATCTTAACGAAAATCAATTTGTCGATCTTCAGTGATTTAAACTAAGTGTTAAATTCATTTCTTCATTTGTATTTAATACTGAAATAATTTATTTAAAGATACCAAAATTAATTTTTCCAATTTGAAAATGACTCTCAAATTAACAAAGAAACCAAATTGAATGTCGTTATTCAAAAATTTGAAATTTGAGAACGACTTCATTACCAACAGTTCCAACATATGAACTATGGATTTGGTAGAAATTTTATTTTAATAATCATGTAAACTTAACTCGTATTATTATTGAATCAACAATTTTGACCACTATGTCGTTAAAAATTAAAGCATTAACAATTTCGCATTTGACACATTTCGATAGCAGTTATTGTCGTTCTTGAGAATGATTACTGTATTTAGATAATATTTTCCAGTCATCTATCCCATGGAAATCGTGAAAATATTTTCCTTTATTTTCTAAATATTTAAAGAATGTTTTTAATATTTAATTTTGATATTAACTATTACACAACTTTATGCAATTATGTTTTTATCTCAATAACCAAAATAATTTATTAGCTGACTGACCTTACGAATTAGTCAAATTGTTAAATGTTTTCCAGGCTTATATGTTACGAGTTTTAAAATACATGAATGAATATATATAATTATGATGAATTCTACTCATAGATTTACAGAGGTAAATCATAGATTACAACTGTGGAATATATGCTGTAATTCAGCCATTGTCAAGATGTAGATTCACACTGTGAAACACATAATAAACTGAAGTAAATCACAAATACAATGCAATTTTGATTGGGATGCGTATTAAACAATATTTCTTAAATATAGATGAATTATCGGACTTTAATATAGAGTAATAATATTCTCATAATATCATTAAGGCCCTTGAATATTGTGATATTGAATTGACTTATTTCAAGATAAACTAGAATTGTTAATGTATCTTCAGCTGTGATTTTGTAGATTATCAGCAGTCTTTTTTAAATTACATATTATCTTTTAACTATCGCATTGGTCATTTCAATATGAATACATTTGACAGTAATATTTAAAAATGTCAAACACAAATTTTTATTGATATTAAACGAAACAAATTATCCGTTAACTATATAAAACGCCGAAAGAATTTTCAAGCAATTTGAAATTAATCAAGTATTTAAATTAACTTAGTTCGCTCGTATATCAAAGAATTGACTACAAATTTTTTACTCAAGATTGCAGAACATTCTTATCAAATGTTACATTTTGAGTTGAAACTATGTCGGCTAACGATGTTATTTTTTTCTTATAGTAGATACGTCTACAATATGACACACTCATAAAAATAGTCAACATTTTTTCAGCATTTTGTTAAGTTATGAAGATCTCTGATGACAAAAACATCATAGGTTTATTTCTATTTTATTTTATTCAACTCGACCAATATTAAGTATATCACTCTAAGAATTACTAACCAAATATTTTGAGCTTAATATCGGTTGTTCATTTATCTATTTTTATTAACTAAAACAATTCTCATCTACTAACAACATTAATATTAAAGGTTGAAATATATTCAGTATTTTATTATCAATTATGATGACGAATTTACTTTTAAATTTCTTTTGACTTTTTTTTACACGAATTTTATTGAAATCACCCACCAAAGTCAATTATTCTTAAATATTGAACCTCATTACTAACAATTTGGTGGGCTTCACATTGAATTTGATAGATGCGTATTTTCTACATTAAATATATGACATTTCAAAACAGACCTCATGTGAATCTGTTTTAATAGACGCAATTTTAGATAGAAGTTTATGTAATTCATGTATCAATCATTGGATCAAAACATTCAATGATTGATACAATTATCGAGCCTTTCGTTTTAATGATAATGTATTCGAAATATAAGGTCATATGAGCAAAGTTGATCTGTATTCAATCACGTTGACTGATATCATTTAAAATAATGACTTATCATTTACTGGACATTTAGAGTTGACCGTGAGAATCATAATTTTTAATGGTGCTGTTTAATGTTTATATTAAGTGAACTTCATGGCCAAATTATGTTTTTTTGTAATAAGTTATTTATATACTAGCTGTTCCACTGGAAATTTTACCTGTTAGAATCTGTAAGAATTTATAAGCTATTTTAAACTGGTTGTATCGAAATAAATTCTACTAATTTTAAAATTCAAATTCATTTTATTATTGATTATTATATTTGTGTGCGTCTTTTCAATTTCAACAATATCAAGATGCCAAAGGGGGAGATTGTATTTTAATTTTTTTATAAAATTCAATATTAAATGAGAGATCTGAATTAACTGGAAATGCCCACTAAAAAGCACTCGACAAACATCGTGATGATAATTAAGTCAACCATTATGGCTCAGCTATAAATGGTATGAATGAAATGAGTGATACTTTCTAATTCATCTAAGAATCTTAGAATTTCAAAATTTTAATAAAATGAATTTGTGTCTCTACAGCTATAACTTTATTAGCTTCAGGGGTTTAACGAGGATAACACTGATCGAAGACTGTTTATCTGCAAAGATTTCGTTTCTTTACTACAACAAGATTCTCTACATATTCAAAAAGTAATTTTCACCGATGAAGTCGTACTCTATCTTAATGGATCAATTAATCATCATAACCGTGATCATTGATCTGATGAAAGCCAAAATTGTTTTCAGGCAAAATACATGAATCAACTCGGTGTCATTTTTTGATTGGGTATATCAGTACAAGAAATTACTGTATTTTGTTTCATCAAGACAATTGTCACCAGTAAAAATTATCTTTCCATGGTCAGAAATGTGTTTTTATAAGCCCTATAATGCTAAAATGTGCTTATGGGGGATGAGCAAACAAAGATATTTCTACTGATCAGCCATAGAATATTTGAATCATAATTTACAAATTGTTGAATTGATCACCAGGTAATCGGGAAAATTTGGCATTTTTCCTAGAGATTACCAAATTTATTGTTATGTGATATCTTTCTTTTGGATCATTTTTAGAAAGTGGTGTCTCAGAATCATCCTCAAATCACAGTTGTACTTGATAAGATAATCTGTGAAGAATTCCATGACATTGATGACAAGATGTGTAGGGGAATTGTTATTTTAAAATTATTGGGAAGCGAATTCGTCGTCGCATGAATAAAAATGACGGACATTTTGAAAATAAATTTGAAATTGAAAAATTTTTAAAATGGAAGTTTTGAGGGGTCCGTTGTGAGTCACCTTGTCTGAAGAGTAAAAATAAATACACTGTGTAATAAATATAGCTTGCAATTCTTTCCCTACATTACAATTTGCAATAAAAATATTATTTTCAGTATATTCAAAAATTTCTCATTTTCATCAAAACTCAATCGAGAAAATTATATTTTTTTCAACAAAAAATTATTTATTTTATAAAATCATTTTCAATAATTGATAATATGAGTTATGCTTATTCTTTGCCTTCTCTCAGACTCCACTTTTGAACAACACTGTCACATGATATGCCAACCTGATTTTTAAAAAATTCATTAAAAGCTTCAATTAATTATAAATATTTATTTATACTATCAATGAACGAAAAATAAAAATAAACATTGAGGTTGTTTTGGTAAAGAGTCAAACAAACATAAGATTTACAAACAAAAACTTTCATGTTAAAAATAAACTGAAAGTATTTAGTATTTACAGTACAGCCACAAAAAATTGTACTGAGGACTATTTTATGTTAAAGGAGTTGGAAATGAATCAGATTTTCATCAAATATTATCGACACTGATTGCGAATGATTTGTTCAAGAGTCAGTGTCAAATAATTTACTTATCGATTCCTCAATCACAGTAAAGGCAGTGTATAAATGACGACATGATTGTTTTATGAATTAAATAAACCTAAAGATTTTATCTACATAGTACAAAAACCATAATCAGAGTTGAACAGAACATTATTTGATTATAAAAACCGTCAAATAAGGTTGCCTTTATTGATAAATAAATTTCTTTTCAAATTTATACAATGAGAATTATTTTTACACACTTCAGTTATCAATGAAGAAAATGTAGTTGTTAAAATAGATGAACTATCATTCTAATTTTTTTTCAATTGAATTTCAAAACATTTTGATAGTAATGTATATATAACTATATACTGGTGCGATTGGTCCATTATGGTAAGAATAGCAACATTCAGACTTTAAATTATCATGAATGTATTTAATTGTTTTTTATGTAGCAAGACATGGCCTGTACAGAAATAATAACTTTAAATATATAAAATTTAATTAACGAAAGGAGGAAAGGTTTGAACTCTTGTGGAAAGACAAGCATTCTTAAATAAGCAAATAAATTTTTAATGCGGTACAGTTTTGCGGGTTTCCTAATTGAACCATTGATAACTCTAACATGTAGTTCATCGATGTAGTAGTTTTATAATCCTTTCTACTCACTAGTATTAGATATTACTTTAAATCAATCGTTCACCCATGGGATGGTTTGAAAATCACGACCTCTTAACTAACATCCAATATCACCAACATACATTTTACGTCTTTATAAACTGTGATCATTTATTTTTAATCTTACCATGGCTTCACCCAGATTTTCACTTATCTCTGCTAAGATCTTAGCATCATTAAAATGTGTCACTGCTTTAACCATAGCTTCGGCTCTCTTTTTAGGATTATCTGACTTGAATATTCCCGAACCGACAAAAACTCCCTCCACACCAAGTTGCATCAGAAGAGCCACGTCAGCTGGCGTTGCTAAATAACAGGTTAAATAATTATCTAGTATTAAATATTGGTTTTGTTCAGCTTTGATCAATAAACAGAATCATTAGAAATGTATCGCATAAAAATTGTTTCATCTTACCTAATCCACCAGCAGCAAAATTTACGACCGGGAGCTTTCGCAAATCTCTGGTCATTTTTACTAAGTCTACCGGCACTCTTATTATTGATGCATAACCTTCCAGTCTAAGAAAAAAGTCAATTTGTTGGTCATTTTATATCATTAAACTTTTGTTTTAATTTAAAAGATCATATTAGAAATAGTTCGAAACATTTAGATCATTCCAAAATATATAAAACTAAAAATTTAGAACCGAAATTATAATAAAGTTTATTAAATATTTTCTACTTACGTTTATCATTTATCTGGGATATAACTATTAAAATTTAATCTTGAAAAAATGACAATTCATTTCTGGAACGAAGTTTAAAAACAGAATATATTTCACAGATTTTCATTAAATTCCATTATTATTTAATCATTAAGACGAAAGTATAAATATTATTTAATTTGTTTTTTCTAATATCTCTGCCAGTTTTAGAAATTAATCTGACACCTTGAATTAATCCGATCATTTTCCCTATCGTCATAGATCGATTATATAACTTAATATTTGTTATTCGTTTCGGATTGATTCTTATTGTATAATATTTCTGGTTAAGTTCTTCAGCTTTTAGAAAAATCAAAATAGGAAAATCTTAAGAAAATCAATGTGTGGATTTGAATCAGTAATTCGAAGTTTTATAATCAATTAATGTACGTAGTATCAATTATCAATTAATGTTATCTAATATGTAGATATAATCATTATTATAATGGAATATAAATTTTTACTCTTTCTCATTCATGTTTTGCAAAGCCTCAATGCTATGTTTAATTGATTTAGCATGCCTGACTGCTTCGATTACATCTCCGGTCCCAGCTTCTCCCTTGGTTCGAATCATTGCTGCACCTTCGTTAATTCTTCTTAATGCTTCACCGAGATCGCGAGCTCCACAAACAAACGGTATAGTGAACTTGGTCTTATCGACGTGATCCGAAGGGTCTGCTGGACTAAGAACTAAAGAAGAATACCTTCTTAAATTTTTGAATACTTAGACCTTTACTGATCAGAGCAGATCATCAGAAAAAATTTTAAGATCATAGGATAACTTTTAAAATAAAATGACCAGAAAGGAAATATTGTTTAAATTATGAAAAAATTGGTGAAAATTTAAAGAGAATTAAAAAGTATGAATATATATATATATATATATATATAATGTTAGAGATCACTGACAATAAATCTACAAATTTAAATTTAAAGAGATTATGGATAATGTATATGATGCATTTTATTCGAGTACCAAGGCTTTGCCAAATCGCAAATAAAGCTTGAGCTATTTAAAAATATTGATATAAAAATATATCTAAACCTACGGAAATTGTGCGGTAAAAATTACTCTAAAAGACAATCATAAATTTTACTTACTCATGAAGTAATAAAATGTCAGAAAAATGAGTGAATTTCTTCATAATTATTTCAAATATAAATTCGATTTAGATTTTCATTCGCAATACTTCAAAAAATGCTTGAAAACAATTTGAAAAATATCAAAATATCAATATCTAGAACAGTAAATATTTAAACAACCTTCTGACTCGTCAATCATATCAACGCCAATGGCCTGTAAGATTTGTGCCTCTGCAAAATGTCCAATTCTAACTTTTGCCATGACAGGTATTGTGACTGCATTCATAATATCTTTGATTATTTGCGGATCTGTCATCCGGGCAACTCCTCCAAATTTGCGAATATCTGCTGGGACTCTTTCAAGAGCCATCACAGCACATGCCTGAATTAGTTTATCTCAAATTGAGACTGATCTTTATTCACATTTAAAGATTTCTATGAAAGTCTTTGATTTGTTGTAAAATATAATGGAATGTTAAATATATACCACTTTTAAAGGTGTGGATATTGTTAATATCAACATACATGAAATAGTAATCTAAATAACAATAATAATGACAATAATAAAAGGAATAACAATAATAATAGTAATAATAATAACAATCTTTACATTAAAATATATATTTCGCATTATTTCCACGTTTATAACAAACACAAGAGACCTTTTTGATAAATGCACTCTGCTTATGAAATACTAAATCATGCGATAACATCATAATTATTCCAAAAATATAATTAATTAAAATATTAATTTGATGTCATGTTTTATCCAATCTTTTTCAACGGAAACAACAATCTTCCATTACACCTGTTATAAGCTCCTTTATTTACTGAAATAAAATTATAATGTTAATGGATTTAATGTAATCATAAATTTATCTAATATTTTTTAAACTTTAATTTATTCTTGATTTTATTTTATTTTCCAAAATTTATTTTTTAAAATCTTAATTTAGATGTTTGTTTTAAAAATTATGACACGATAAATAATTTTAAAATCAAAAATTTGATTAAATTCAGTTTTATTTAAAATAAGTTGTCTTAAAAATTTCTTTAAGTAAAAACTATTTAGTCGAATTGAATGTTTGGAAATTTACTTCATATAATTTACGAAATCAATCAATGAGTTAATAATATAATCAAATAACTTTATACCATTTTAATGGTTGCTAAAGTTATTGTATAATGTGTGTCAACATACGCTGTTACAGATATTTGAATAGATGGCCGTTTTATTAGACAGTATTTTTAATAATTCAACCACGATTATAAAGCTTTCGCAATGTTATAATTTTAAAGTAATCACGCAGCAATATAATCTACAATTTGTTCATACCGTTGAACGTATTCTTATCAATTTAAAAATTAAATCATACTCCTGCTTCTTCAGCTATACGGGCTTGTTCGGGATTAACTACATCCATAATCAATCCACCTTTGGCCATCTGTGCCAAGCCAGACTTGACAGTGAACGTTCCGAATTGAGCTAAATCTAAACAAATCTAAACGATAATGAAAAATTAGCAGATTACTTGTGGACATCAGAGTTCTAATTATTATGATGTTATTGTCATGTTTGGTAAATTATAGATGAAATCGTAGAGCACTTGACCTTTGTTTGTCAATAGACAGATATAAAAATTGATAAGAATTACATAATAAGTGTTTTTATTCCTTATTTAATGTTTCTAATAAATCTATTTGTTTTAAATTTTACTACTCATTCATGAAATCTCATTTTTAATCTTGAAAACCACCAGGAAAAGATTTTTCTCATTTTTAACCAAGTTATCAATTTATAAAGCCGTTATCTTTCCTTAAATCAACTTTCTCAATTAGGCGCTATAGGCCTGATATAGATCAAGACTAATGCCAAGTTTTCTAGATTTAGGTTACAATGGCCTTCGACGTTATTTTTTTGAAAATTAAAAGAAATAACTATTCTAATCAATAATAGTCAAAAACGACAAGAAAATTCTGCATTTAATCTGCTTAAAAATCATATTTCGAGACTAGTTGAAATTACCGAAAATTAATTTTTGATAAGAGAATCAAGAATTTTGATTTATCTTTTCGTTATTTTCTGAATCATCATCTATTAATATTCGCTATTAATATTTTAAATCATTACTTATTTTGATATCAAGATTCATTTCACAAATTATCCCAACCGGCCTCTCATAATTATTCTTTCTTGAATGTCCTGTTGGTTTATCAATTGGTTTTGTGATTATTCGTCATCATAGCGATAGATTTCTAATGAACAACACGTGAAAAAGCATTTGTGAAATCCATCACCATCAAATAGCATTCCAAATAATTTATTCCCGATTTAAATTCACAAATCAATTTTTTTTAAAAATATCGCCAATCCATCAATCTCCAGTTCAATCTCCAAACACAAAAGTCAGCAGAACAAAATCATTTCCAATCCCAAAACAAATTTAATGATAATTTTTAACAAATTACTTTTATTGAATGTTTGGTAGGTTTTACTTTTGTGTTCTATTATTACAATTATTTTAAATTTGTGTTTATGAGTATATCTTTGATAATATTTTATATATTGTATTATTTTATTTATATTTATAAATTTGTATTTATAACTACTTCATTTAAAATTGAAGATTCAATGGAAAAATTCATTTATGCGATTTTCGAAACTTATTTATCAATAGAAACAAATCAAACATTTTTAAAATAAATTTAAAAAATTTTCCAGAGAGCTTTTATTGTTAATCTTAATTAGGCATAAATATATACAATTTAAAATAACTTAATGTTAAATTTTTTATGTTGGTCTTCTCTATCTACGACATTTATTGATCTGATGATTTCTTTTCATCCATCAAGTTAGAAGTTAACCTTAACCAACTGACATCTTATATGCCCTTGCGCAGAACGGGGTAGATAATGGATTTAATGTAGGTTTTTATTTTACATCTGACTCATCCATGGTCTTACAAGTTTACTTATTGTTCCTGTCAGTCTCTGTATATATGATGCATGGCATACTGTTTTCAAACAGATGATGAATGATGATGATTATGATGATTTTATCTCTATGAAAATAATGATTTACACAGGGACTACACCAATTAAAAAATAGAGCACATGTGGTAAATAAAATATTTATTAATAACGAAAAATAAATGAATCGATTTTTTGATAGTTTTGTACACTTAAAAGTTGGGTTACAGTTATAATAATTCAAGAAATCTTTATAATCAATAAATCTTTTCGTTATAATTTTTGAAATATTTTTCTCAAGATTGAGTGGTGCTCTATAAACCGTCGAGAATATGCTTAGATATAATTCGTTTGTGATTTTA
>JBBMOY011312538.1:0-15270 GCA_037951405.1 Platydemus manokwari | reverse complement strand
TTAATCTTTTACTGAATATTTATATTTTTCTAATAATAGCACTAAAAAGAGACACTCAATTAGCTGAGTAATTTCAGTTCTAACAGGATTATCGAAAATCTATTCCATACAAACTTTGAACATTTTTATTGAATATTATTCACTGCTTGCTTTCGGAGACTATAATGGATTGTTTTATTATTCTTCACTTAAAATAATAAATAATTATTGGATGTTTAGTTACTTCCAGATGAGGTTTCTCTAAGATTCATAGGAAATATTCCTGAACCCATTATAAGACAGTTATTAATAACGATGATATGAAAGTAATAATAATTATAAATAACAATAATAAATAATGATAAAAGGAATAAATAACTTATTCAGTATCAATTGCATGTCTGACCATTTAAGGTTCTTAAAAATATCCCTTCTTTTAAGCTAGACCAATTGAAATATCAGAAAATATGTATTCAATATAAAAACAAAATCATCTACATTAATACTACTGGATTAAAAATGCCTACGTTTTCATATATTAGTCTCCGAACAATTCTCAAGTAGTTTCTAAACGTATTTATAATTAAACCAAATTTTCTTTATCTATTCCATTGATACTTTGAATTGACTAATAAAGTGATTTCCTGGAGGTGACAAAGTGATCGATTTCGGAGTCCTCTCTTCTCATTTTTGACGAATTGGTTGATTTAAACTTCGCTATTACGTGCCACTTGACCGTGGAGGTTTTTAAAAATAAAATTTCGATTTTATATTGTTCAGAATTGTTATGATTATGATTATATTATTACTGTTATTATAATTATTAGTTATAATTATTTTCAGTAATATCGATTTTTAAATTTTCATGAAGATTACTCTTATTTTTAATGATAGCCTCTATTTATTGAGATGTTTCATGTAATCAAGAGGTGATTACCGAATTGTATTTCTTTTAATTCATAGATAACAAGGAATGATTGTTACACTCGATTGCAGTGTAATTTCCCTTTCATAATTCTAATTCCATTCATCCACTGCCAACTTATAAAATAATAAAAACAAATCTCAGCCAACTGATGATGGTCAAATATCTTCACAAAATGTTTTACTAAAATCAATAAATTTTTAAATTTTGAGTAAAATATTCATCAATAATTATTTCATTGATTCAATTATATCGAGAGAAAAATATCCAATAACGAAATAAAATTTCTCTCAACTCGTAAAATATGATATCGTAAGTAAAATAAATGTTTTGTTTAACTGTTCAGAATATTGATGAATTGTGTATGGCGACAACACTTCATTATAAACAGAACATTATCCACTCCTACGATTATTTTAACAAGAACTGATTTGTCTATAAAACAAACATGGTCTGATTATAGCATTTCTAACAAGGATTGATATCAGATTTTATAAAGATAATTCTATATTTCATCATCTGATCAACAAATATTTAATTTTTTACGGAATAATATTTGAATAAATTATTGGAAAGTTTAAAAATATATTTCATATGATACTGATAAATTAATGTTTTGTAACTTCGTTTAATATTATGATATTTGCTAAAATCAAAAACCACTAAACTCGATTTAGTTGTAATCGTTTACGTTGCTGATGAAATAAAATAGAATTGTTTTATGAGTTGAAAATGCATTTCATTACATCAAATTTCATCTCTCATCATGTTAAATCATAATTTTAAAAAATATAATTGATCAAATATAGTATATAATATAATCAATATTATAATTATTGAAATTATTTATCGAACTCCAAATTATATGAAAGTTTATCTCATTGATGTATTAAAAAAGGAATGAGACATTTACGTTAAAATATATTTAAGAGTCAAATTAATGATAAACGTAGTACAGTTGGCACAAATTAATAAGGCCAATGCTATCAAGTTTAATTAAATGTGGTTTTGAAATTTAATATGTTTACCTTAATAACTAAATATAAAAGCAACAAATTTCTACATCAATAACAATAACTTGATCTACATCGACTAATGCACAAAAATAACTGATCACAGTTCAGGTGGATCAAAGTCTATTGGGTTCCCAAGCCTATATGATAATATAAATTGAAGTAAAAAGTTTTTCCTTTTTTGTGAATTTAATTGTGTACAAGCAGTTTGCGTTGGCTTTATAAATGACCTTTGATGGAATGTTTATTTGGAATGTTGATAATATTTTTATAATTGTGTAAAGATAACCCACCCACACCCACACACACACATATATATATATATATATCGAAACCTAATTTTATTTATCAAATTTTTTATCAATTTTGATTTCAAAAATTAAAGTCTAAAAATGTTCTAAGTGCTGAGACGCTCGTGCGGAAAGTACGAAATACGTTGGTACATATCTTTTCAATCACGAACATGAATATTATAATTGGATTTATCCGATCAATAAATGTTATGTCCGCGCCAAATGTCCGCTAATATTTTAATTCTTAATATTAATTATTAAATAAATTTTATAATTATAAATTATAAGCTTTATAAAAATATTTTTAAAATTTTAAAATGAGCGTTATTTGATACTTCTAAAATTCTGTTTGGGATATTTTTTCTTCGTTATTTCTCTTTCAATTTTTTACATTATTCAGTATTTTCTAAAGTCAAATTCTTGAATGATTTTTTTTTCATATTTATAACATTTATATTTTTGATGAATAGATTTTAATTTATTTTTCTATCCAGGTGGATTCATATTTGCAACACCAATACCGATTTATTACACATTAACCATATACACCAACGGTTCCAATAGAGTTGTCATGTGCACTGATAACTTTCCCGTTCCAGCTTTACGAGCCAGTTATCAATTGTTTACGGTGGCTGTCACTTACATAGCTCCATTTTCCACAATTATTGGGATGAATTCAAAAATTATTTACGTTCTCAGAAAAAAGGTGTGATTTCGGTTTATTATTTCATTCATAAATCCATTTCATATCCAATCTAGCATGTTAGTCATATCGATTATTGTTTAATCTCGGATGTCAGAGATTTGTGACTTCATTAATCATGACATTAAACGGATATAATATGCCAATATTTGAGGCCAAAATCATATCTGTTGCATTACCTATTGTGATCTTATTAATGATTTCATTCATATATTTTCTACTCAGTAATGGAATATTTGAACTTTCTTTTGAAATGTTTTTATCCTGTTTTATCATGTTTTACTGTGTCATATCAATCTCTTTTAATTATTTAGATCAGTGAAGTATTATTTGTAGAGCTTTAAAATATTCGACATTCGTTGGAAAAAGTATTTCTCAAATTCAAAAAGAGCTTCACAAATATATATGATGTTATATGATGATAAGGGATAATAATGTTATTATGAAGTAAAACATAGTGGTTATTAGTTCGAATCCACTAGTCTGTGAATTCGAAATGCTGAATTCGATTTGCTTTCTTGTATGGATTATTGTAATTGTGAAGATTTTATTATGTATAAGAATTAAAAAAATTTATATTCAGAGTTTATAGATAAAATATCGATTTGTTTAATGAATTTGGTTACATACTATTTTATATATATACTGCGACTTTTCAGTTCGTATTCAATGCGTGCATTATGAAATAGTATCGACTTACATAAATGATTATGGAATCCATCTGTAAGCGAGCTATCCAATAATTTTTTTTTAAGAAGTACAGGTGTTTAATCCCTTGAAAATGAAGCCGTACCATCTTTTGTTCAACACTGTATTAAAATAAATAGGAGCTAATAGATGAGCTTACAAGTGGCGCTGTAAGCAATGGCAATGAAAGAGAAAGTACCTTAACCAGGACGATTAAGCCAGAGTTTGCCGATCTATGAGCTAGATAAACTAAATGCTTAATAATACTAAGGTTGCGAGCATAGCGATGATGTTTATATTCAATCAATCATTGTTTCCATATCAAAGGTATTTTAGGCAATCTCGTCTCAATTAAGCTCTTTTAATTTCTTCAAAGATGAAAAACTAACTGCAAAGATAATTTTGTGGGGTTGTATTCGATATATTATTAAAGAAAATCTTGTTCAAGTTGTCTGGAAGTTTAGATGGCGTTGAGAGTGGAATTTCAGCGAACTTCTTATATTATTCGATCAACTTGTTTAGTCTCTATCCACTTTAATTTGCAATAAATTACTGCATTCACCATTAATCTAATGGATGATGTTGTTAAATAAAATGAATCTCAGTTATTTGTATGTATAGATATGCGGTTCCATCATGTCAAAGACATTAGAAACAACAATGTAGGCAGCTTTCTTTCATTCGATGCAAAGATATACTTTTAGTCGTGTCTATTAACATTATTTTGATTATACTTTGCCGATTTATCCATTCGTTTGTGTTTTTCTAACACCAATGCGGAAATTTGTAATATTTAAAATAATCTGTCATCTAATTCGCGTGAATTAACAAATGGCATAAATGTCAAGATTGATACACAGCATTTATCTTGGCAAATGTATTTCACGAACCTCTTGACAACAAAAATCGTATCAATACGCCTGTGGAAATAATCAATAGGTTTGTTAAGGTAAGAAAATTATGGAAAATATTTATTTTATAATGTTAATTGTTTTCAAAGTTTAATGAGAAGATTCTCTTTTTCCTGTTTTTATAATATTTGATTTTCTCTTGTTCCCGACTGATTGTTGGAAACATATTAGGATTGAAATAGAGAAGATTAAATTTTGGGAAATCATTGTTTTTGTTTTAATTAATGGCTTAGCATAAAACAAAATTTAATAAATTATTAATCTATTACGTGTTACCTTTTCATTCAATTTATTGTTCATTAGATTTTGGCGAAAATTCAAATGAAAACTAACTGAAAAATCAAGACACAAAATTATATTTACTTACAATCATTTAAACAAAAATTAATATTTATTTATATAAAATTGAATCAATAAATCTTCTGAATTCATTTTGTTTAAATCATCATCATTTTTAAATGCTCACAAGAGGTAAGCAATATTTTAAGCTTATTTTAATACAACTGAGTGATATCAATGAATTTCCTTAAAGAGCAAAGGTGTTTCATCGTGAAATCTATGTATGTATGTATATGTAATTCATAATATTATGGAAATTAATCAATGGAGCAGAGTCATTTTTATATTTCCGATGAAAGCATCTATCAATTTTGTCTACGTTTAATAACTTCTGTCGACTTATTGCCTATAATCTGCTATCTTGACATGTCTTTACTTGAAGCTATGAGATACTTTTTTGCTATTTTTTCTCATTTAATTTTGAATAAAATTTTCTTCACATGAATATACTTATTTGTCACGTTCAATTTCTTGATATAGATTTAGTTCGAATCAATCAACATATCGAATCCATGAAATAATCGAAATTATCAAATATGTGTTATCACAAATGATCGGTTTCCAGTGTTATTCAAATTTATTCCTGTTGAATAATTTGACGAGATACAATTTGACGTTATTACAAGAATTGTGATCAAAATAATAACATCTTTTTAATTATTCCTTTCGTTAGATTTTTATCATTAATTTGAAAAAAGTCATTTGTTTTGCAATTATTTTCGATTATAAGAAGTGAAACTGGATACTCCAGTAACACAGTTCATTACTACACACACAATAATAATTATTAGAATAATTATTATTATTATTATTATCATTATCATTATTATTATTATTATTATTATTATCATTATTATTATTATTATTGTTATTGTTATTATTATTATTATTATTATTATTATTATTATTATCATTATTATTATTATTATTTACTATTACTATTCTTGTCGTTGAAATAATTATTAATAACACCATTAATTATAGATCCCCTATTATTATTATGGAAGAAGAACTGAATAATAATTTTAATAATTTAATAATAATAATATTAATTTATTTTAAGCATAATATGAAATGACTTTTAAATAATTTAAATATATTTATTTAAAGATATATTAATATTTATATGCCTAATTAAGACGGGTAGTTAGAGAAGATCACTGGAAAAATAAAATTTCGAAAATTATCTAAACGAATCTACAACTTTAAACGAAATAGCTATCACTAACAATTATTATATTTGCTATTATTATTATCATGATTATCATTATCATTTAAATATATTTTAACTTTTCTATTGCTTCAAATACTGCCAGATCGATTGAAAAATTTCTGACAAAATTGAATGAGATGCTGACAAAT
This sequence comes from Platydemus manokwari, assembly GCA_037951405.1. Lineage (NCBI taxonomy): Eukaryota > Metazoa > Platyhelminthes > Tricladida > Geoplanidae > Platydemus > Platydemus manokwari. Next base: position 9,058 of record JBBMOY011312538.1, on the reverse strand, counting down.
AGTTTGACAGATCTATTATTATTGTCGAACCCAAATTTCTGAGTTTTCAAAATTAAATTATAACCTATAATTATAGTTCTCTGTCAGAAATTATGAATTTATTATCAATTATCGTTATCGTTATTTATTTTGAAAACCATCATACGATGGAATTACAATGGTAAATTTATCACTACAAAGATTTCATCTACAAGACCTGTATTTGAATAACGTTCCATTACGGATAGGATAAAAATAAAAATAACTTTGGTAAAACCATTTATTTTTCACCATACATGGGTTTAAAAATTATTTCATTGTTCTTTTCTCTTGTATCGCAGTCCACCGGTGAGATAATCCAATGATTTATATGGGCCATATCTTTTACGATATCTTAGACCACCAGTTAAGTAGTAAGTTCTTTTTGAAGGATAATTTTCGTACTGAAATAGAGAAAATAGATTCAAAATTATCAAATAGATAAGATTCGTTTGATTAGATTAGAAATATTTGATGTGATATTAACACGATAACAAAATAAATTCGACTGGCGAATGTACCAGTGATACTAGTTATGAAATATCTGGAAATAAATGTATTGAGTGCTACATTCTGTTAGTCGGACAATTTATTCAGAAGATGTATTCACCTGGGTACTTATATTCGTATTTCATATTTGTCCGTTATATATAAGTGTGTGTGTGTCTGTGTTTATGTGTCTATGTGTTTCGAATTTAGTAACGTCCACACTAACTTTAAAACACAATAATACAGTCATATTAAAGTCATAAATTTCAAAACAAATTTCTTCTAAAATAAAAATACTTCAATTTAACAAATATTTTTTCAAAACTAAACGACAACTCTGTATTGAAACAAAAATATTTAACAAAAATAAGAATAAATATTATTTGCAAAAAATATCTTATCGTGCTAACTTCATAAATAGCCCATATAAAATACAGTAATCCCCGTGGAGAGTCTCTCCATTGTGGTGAGAGTAAAAAGTCAAGTGAAATGTTGAAATTATTTATTTAAATAATATTTTTTAATTAATTTAATATTTGTTGAGATTTAATTTGATTAACAAAGAGTCTCGTTGATAATTCCATTCAGTCAGATATTACTAGTATTTTCGTTAGATAATTTTTATAAATAATATTTCAATAAATAATATTTCATTAATTCCATTTATTATTATGAGATGACATCATCAATAATTCAACAAACAAATCCGAACGACTTTGTAATGATAATTGGTTTGAAATTAATAATTTCTTTTTCGACTGTTTGTTTTTTAGAATTCTTCGAATGAGTAAATATTGTAGATGATCTATCGTTTACAATCACTCAACATCAATTTGTTTTTGTCACCCCGTGATTATGGTGAAACGTTTTTTTACATCAAATTCATTTCTACCAATGGAAATGAATTTTCCCCGAACAATCTTTCTCAGTGATTAATTTTACCGTTTTGTTTCTGTCAGATGTTCCAATTTTCGGATTGATTTTAAAATTAGAATTCGAAATATGTTGACTCAGCAATTCGAAACCGTTTTCGATGATGGTTTCAAAGGAGAAAATATCATAATCTTTATCGGAAAAGTTGCTGTTTGTGTTGGTTTTTCCTTTAAAAATCATTTACGAAAGTTTTTGTTTACACTTTCAAAATAGAATTTATTTTAATAAGATTGTTTATTTTTATTTGTTTACTAATCAGGAATTTTAAAATTGAAAAACTGAGAATTAGAAATTTATTAATTTTGATTTCTAATAATGATTTTATAGATGCCTGGCATGTCTTGATAATCTAATATTAAGTGTTCTTATAAAAATAAATTTAAAAATTCAGAGTATATCTACATCTTCGTTCTAATATTTAAATGGGCCATCCCTAATTTTCATTCATTTGCACTTTGACCTACATTGACCCACTTTTCCCTTAATCATTTTGTAAAAGATTTAAAAGATTTAGTTATTTTTTAACTTTTTATTTTAAACTTCTAAAAATTTGTTTTTAAGATAATTAAGCCAAAAATTCGAAATGATTTCAATGGATATAATTCGTAAAGTCTATGTGTATTTTTGCAATGCAAGCAACAAATTAAAAATTTTATTTTAGAACCACATTGGGCTTAAATTAAGAAAAGAATCCTTTGACCTGATTTTAACGTAATGATTTTTCAACTATTTTTTAATTTCAAAATTTATTTATAATGGTGTTTTAATCATATTTTTGGCTTACAATTTCATGTTAAATGAGAAAGAATAAAAATAGAGAAATTATATCAGTAAAACAACAGTCCTTATTTAATATTGATTCAATGTTTTTGAGTATAAATGTCTCGGTTATCTGGATTCACAAAGCACTTAGAATGATTCACAGTACCATGTTTATAACCTAAGTTAGAAACGCATCTATAAGATCTCAAAAAAAACCTCAACGTGATTGATCCTGCTTTATCCGTCATCAATTAAATATAAAGTAATACTTTAATTATTAATTTTTATATTTAGTTTGCATTGTTTTCCTCTAGGATTTTCATACCTCGACTTTCAAATGGAAAGGAGGCATCAAGAAATCATTAAAATTGGTGTAGTAATATTTTTTATAGATATTTAGATTTATCTTTGAGGCTTTTTATCATTCCGTGAAAGTGGATTTATTTACATACTTCAATTGATATCTATCATTTTATGATGTTGAATAGGAACTAAATAGAATTGATAAACCAAGTTCCTATTCTAATCACAACACTTCTATATGATTTTTTTTAAAAATTATTAAAGAGTTAGTTAACATATTTAATAATATCATTGGTTATTTGTATATAAGTAATTGTTAAAATTGAGATGATCTCTCAATTTGCTTTTAATTTTAAAAGGAATCCTCGCTAATTTTCAATTAATCGCTATTTTATATACTTTCACCCATTTCTCAAATAATCAAATTGTAGGAGATTTTTACGTTCTAGTCAAATCAATATTGGATTTCAAACAGATTCAAAACGAACTCTTCTAAAATGCTTCATATAAAATTCATAAATATTTTTCGGGAATTTAATTAAATAAACTATATAGATTTTTACAATACATTCAAAAAATTTAAAATTTTATCTTAGAAATCCTTTTCTTAACTTTAACTTGCTTTTTAAAAATTGCTTTATACTTGTTTTAGTTCTTTTCTTCACGCGTTATTCATTATTATCATTAAAGAAAACCTTCACAAGTTGCTTTGATTTATTTCTTTAAACTTTATCTTTAAAATAGCCTCTTTCACCTTTTCTCTGTTTTTTCTTTTTCTTCTCTCTTGTAAAAAAACTTTTGTCATTTGTTTATCAGATAATTCTGACAGTGACCTCAATTCTCTTTCATATTCAATGAACTCTATAAAAGAACGAATATACACATATGCCTCGAGCTATATTAATTTATACAAGGTTTGACAGAGATAAATTATTTGCAGGAAATAATAATTTCCTTGTCTCATTTCACAGAATTTTTCTGTTGACTACAAATTGATTGTCTGGGCGAATAAAAAAAAATCATTTCTTCAATCTATTTGGTGTTCATCGATTATTGAAATTGTGGTAGATTTTTTGTAGAAGAACCTCTTAAAAAAGGAATCGGTGCACACTCTGTGCTACACAAAAATTGTGAACCAGTATGGTCACTGATCGAGTCTCTGAATCAATAATTTTTCCTGACACTCCCCAATTTTATTATCAATAATGAAGTAACAAAATCAAATCAAATCTTTTCACTTGGGATTCAAAATTCCCATCAGAATATGGTTCGATAATTGAGATCTTATCATTAAAACAAATTGAGGAGTCGCCACCCCTCTCTTTCTAGATTTGATTTTCTTTGATTGTATGCTGGTAATAAATATCAGAAATCATTCATTTCAACAAATAATTCACTGATTTCACATTAGTTGTTGTTCGTATGGTTTATGATTGTGGGGAATTAATAACAAACCATTAAACCAAGATAATAAATATTAAAGAAAATTAGTCATTTTCTATTGGTTCTACCAAATCTTTCTCTTTCATTCCATAATAAAACAATTATCCTAGTCAAGACAATCTCAGAAAATTCTCATTTTACAACATTAATCGATAAGTTCCCTCTTGATGATAATTATTTTAGAATGTCAGACAACTTGAAAAATAAATTTTCAATGCTTACATAATCCCGATCGATAATTTTCATACCCGACATATAATTCGTCTACAAAAAACGAGGAATAAAAATCCTTAACATACTTTGATTTTGTCATGCTCTTAAATCGTTTAACACTTGAATGGGATTCATTAAAATAATCACTGATCATGGGGATAATTATCGAAAATTTTCAATGAGTTGTGTCGTAAATTAATTATTGGGATTTTTCTATTCGTTGTTGATATGCAGCATTGAATGGGATGGATTTGTCGTTTCCTAATAAGTCGACAAGATGGACTCACCTTTGTTGGTCGGAAGGTTGTATTATTGGAATGCTCGATAATCTAATTAGCGTAACGTCGAAGCCGTTTGCTGTGTCAAATATGAGAGATAAGTGAAGAATAAATTCATCTAAAATTTTTCCCATCGTATTTCATAACTGGTCATTCGTGCCTTATCAGACGAGACTTGTGTAAAGTTTTGCAGCATTTACAGCAGCAGCAACAGCAACAGTAGCAGCAGCAGTCGCAATGAACATGGAACAAGCTGTGATGAATGAAATCAGATTTTCCCTCTTTGTCGTCGTATATTGGATTATTAGACGAATTGTTAATGCGTAAATTTATTTCGTATAAATTTTGATATTGACAATAACTTTTATTTTGGTGAAATAAATTATGGTAATGTTGGGATTTATTTGAATATGCCGAATTCTTGGAGAAATTTATGGAAATTGAAAACTTGGTAATGATAATGACTCAATGTCGCATTTCAGTGTTATGCGCATCAACTCATTTTGCTTGAATATTGATGGAATCATCCTTAGGGTAGTTGTTATGCAACCTGACGCATAACTCGAGAAATATTTAAGATTTTAATGCAATTTTAGTAAACCAAAATTCTGAAGTCAAAGAGTTCTGGTCACGCCTTGTATTGCCGGTTTCATTACCTTAATTCGCGCTCTTTCTCTTTTAAAAATGGTGTTACTAGTCTTAAATTAATATTCTCAGTGGTTTGTTTGGTTCGATTCCCCAGCCTTTGACTTCGAAGCTAAAGATATAAGGCTTGATTTTAAAATAGTTAATTATGGATAAGAAATGATAGCGCTACTTATATAAGTATTAAATCTGATGACCTTATCGTATTCATTTCAGTAATTCTGTCTTCAGGATGATTCAATCGATATCCTATGTTTTATAAAAAACACAAATGTTTTGTATTGGTCGGGAATTTCGTTTTGCTTTTGATTTATGGGATATTTTAATAATAATTGTGAATAAATTCGAAATATTCCATATTAGTGTCATCAAGTCCGATCCACACTCAACACATTTCGTCTTCCAAAAAACACAACTCTCAGAAATTGATTTCCATATAAAAAATTAAGAAAAAAATATATAAAATAATAATTAGCAGAATATAATTGAATATTAATACATGCGGACCAATATCGCAAGATATGAAAGAAACTGCGGATTCAGTCGTGTTTGTGTTTTATTATTTATTGCGTCCTACTGAAAGGGCTTTCGATTTCATTGTTCTCCACACAACATTGATTAATAAGAATAATCTCACATCAATATCAATTATTAATGCAAATGATTAATAAAAAATGATTCCATTTCTTCCTTCTTTATTTATTAAGTCATATAATAAAAATGTTAATTATATTTTATAATAATTATTATTATATAAATAGGTGAAGATCAAACTTGTTTGATTGTAGCATGTTATGACGTCATCATCTTCACCAGAAAACTATTTTTAAGAGGAATGAAACAATAAACCAGAAGGAAATTATATATTGGTTGAAAAAATAGAAAACCAACGAATCTAAGTCTGCTCCAATCAATTCAGATATCATATATCCCTGAGATTGAGACCATGTTGTAATTGGAATTTTATTCTATATCCAAATATTATTTATTATAATTATAATTATAATTATTATCTTAACGTTCCCAGTCATATAGAGTCTTAATCTAATTTCGATTTAATGGAACAAATGTATTTTAAGGATGTCATTTTATTTTTTAAATATAATCAATTTTTCATGATAAAATCATATTTGTTTTAATAAACTGTGTGTATTAAAATTCAGATTTGTCTTATTAACGACCTTGACAAAATATCCGCTTTTACAACAGCTGGCTGAAACATTTTCATCTCAATTATTCGTCTTAGAAATCGAAAAAATGTTCATTGTGATTGTAAGCAGCTACTATTTTAAAAATCACACATTAAAAACGAACTGAAAAGACACGTCATCAAATTACATTTTAATACACTTATTTAAACAAATTAATTTCATTTTTTACAAAATTAAACTTAAAAGTTTTGAATTCGATTTGAAATTCTCACGGATTTAAAGGTCTAAGATTTTGTAAAATAAAGTTTGATTATCTATAAATTGACCTCTTAAACTAGTTGTTTAAATCAATCATAAATTTTTTATTGATTTTCTCTTGGTTTACTTGCGCAACAATTAAAATCAGAATAATTCTATGAAAGTTGTTTAATTATAATTGTGAAAAATTATAATTCTTGTGCTTGTACAATTTTACAGAGCTCAGAACTACTTATTTTGAATTGAAAATTCATTTTATACAAAATAAGCTCAAATAATCTTATTAAACGAAAAACAATTGACTATGAGATTTTAGAAAATATTTTGATTAATTTTTCAATTTGTTACTTATCAAAATAACAGGTTCTTATCTCTTATCTTTTTTAATGAGCTAGGTTTACTTTGACAGTAAACAGAACAATTCCTATCATACACAACAGATTAAGTACAACTCCTATAATATTTCGGTTATGAAAGTCACAAATGAAGATTAATCCTCAACCATTCTGATGAATCACCAGCTGAAATTCTCTAGTTATATAACACAGCTACGTAGCACTTCCAGGCACTTCTGCTTGTACAATACACTATTTTCATTATCTGTACGGCAAGCATTAAACATAATATAATGTGGTACTTTATACTCTTCAACTACTAGTTACAAAATATATAACACCATAAATAATACTTATTCCACCTTTTTCTTACCTATTCTGAAACTCCATAGATTTATTAAATAATTTCATCATCACTTGCTTAGAAAATACTGATCCAGAATTATTAGTTCAACTAGTAATATTCGATAGACTATTAATATCACTATTGATTGATTTGATTCCAAGACATTGTAAGTCAGTTCTTTGTCATGGAATTGACACACTTCTCAATTCCTCAATCAGGCATTTCATTACCCATTTTCTGATCAACTTTGTCTGCATTTTGCTCTTCGTTGAAGCTCATCGTTTCATGTTTTCAAGGAATTTGAAAATTTTTATTTTTTTATTTATTTATTAATATAAATTTACTATTTTTAATAATAGAAATTTATTATGATATTTGTAATTATAAATTCTTAATTTGATAAACGTTTTGTCGAAATAGTTAAACGAATATAATAAATAATGCAAAATATAATCAAATAATAATAATTTTATAATTAATTTCATTATAAGGAATCAATCAATAAACGAGAATAAATAATTAGTAAAAATAAATAATAATAATAATAATAAAGTGATTATAAATAATGAATAAAGGCAATTATAGTGAAAAATTGAAATGGCTTTATCCTTATCAAACAGAAAATCCGTTGCATTTTTGTCGAGATAATATTTATTTTCAAAACACGAGATTCCACGATAGGAAATTTATGAAATACATTTTCAGCAAGAGGAATAATCGTTTAATCTTCAGTTTTCAGTTTCATTATTTAATTTGTCGTTCAGCATTAGTAGGTTTCTTTGAAATTGAATGCTCTTTTATCCCTTCCATCAAGGGAATTGCAGCTTTGCTGTTAACGATTTATTCGTCATGATTTCTTATAATTTCATTTTCAATTTCAATTCTTTATCTGACATGTGTTTGGGTTTTTTCAATCCGAATTTTCTGTTAGCTTTTCTCATTGCTGGGCATTTTTCACAGCGCGCGCACACACACACACACACAACCAGCAGACATAATTGATGTGTTTTATTTTTATTTCCGATCATTGTTGATTTCTGATAATCAAAATTTAATTTATTTATTTACATATTTGGTTTTAAAAAACATAAAAATGTAAATTTATGAAATCATAAAGGATTGAATCGATCAGCAATTATTTCACTAAAATCCATAAAATGATTGTTTTAATTAGTTAAAAAATATCGATTTTTTACTTTGAAAAATCAATAAAATTCGACTGCAGGTATGACTTGTTAATAAATTAATTTCTTTAATTAAATTTATCGATCAGGAATTACATTTTCAAAAATCTGAACAATTCTGATGCTCGAACTCTCAGCCTATCGCCACCTTTCCAATGTATATTCTCTAGTTATCCCTACAACAGTTAAATAATAATTTACATTGCCCATAGATAGGTTTTTAGAAAATGATAAGAAAAATAACATTCATTATCTAAACAGCTTACAAATGAACGAGAAACCATTTCATACGTATGTTGAATGTAAGCTTTGCCTCAATAACTGAACTAACTTTGAAATTTTCTTAAAATGTTTCCTTTGTGTTCGTTTTCGTATTATTTTTTTTTGTTTAAATTCATCAGAAAAGCAGAAAGAAATATAAAAGACAAAAAACAGATTTTTCATCACAGCATATTCACGTCCATTTCACCCATTAATTTGTTTGGGGAAAAATATGAAATGGGTTTGTTTAGGTTGAGGGGCGGAATATATCTATTTTTGTATTGATTGTCAAGATTTGTGAGCAGAAAACATTGGTAAAAATTGAAAAATATTCACAAGAAAGTCTTATTGGGTTTTGAAAAGCTATTTCGATAATAATAGAAATTACTGGGAGTAATGTTTGAAAAGGGGGTTAAATACTTATCATAATGAAATGAAG
>JBBMOY011311427.1:0-15270 GCA_037951405.1 Platydemus manokwari | reverse complement strand
ACAGTTAAAAATTATTGTTTACTAATTAGTAAAGTAAATTTATTATCTTGTACTATACATGATGGATATTCCTAAGAGTTTTTATTCTGCTTGTAAGTATAGATTATTAGGATGTTTTTCTCATGGTTTCCGTTAATATTTTTGATTTGTACAACAAAATGAATATTTAAGCTGTTTATTATTCCTGTTGCTTTGGTAAAATAATTCTCATTTAAAAAAAAATTTTATGCCTCTTTTTTCATTCACAAATGCAATATTAATTGCATTTATAACTTTGAAATTCTTATTTAATTCCCGATATAAATACGTATGTATACGTATATTTACTATTTATCATATTCTTCATATCTTAAATTTGACCACTATTTATTATAAAGCGACCAAAATATAAATCCCTTGAAAGTTAAGGTAATAAAAATTATATATATATGGAAACCAGTATTTCATATTTGTTGGGAATCACACCCGAAAATCTTAATTAATTAATTAATTAATAATTGACGAAAACACAAAAATACCTCAATTGAAAAATTTGTGTGCGTTTTTCCAATCATAAATTAAATGCGGAAGTACTTATTACTAATTCACATAGCCAAATTTAGGCAGCACGAGAATAGAGAAATTATAAATATCGAGCACACTAGGTAAGAGAGATACAATTTCTGACGCCCATAATTTTTCGCTGTTATATTTTGATTTATATTCACCGCAGTTTTTATTAACCAAAATTTGCATTAGCCATAAAATTCGTTAGCTATAAATTATAGTCAATTTGAGTACCTAGCTTGCATCAGCTACAATTTCCAGGCAAGATTTTGATTTACCATCACTCAAGTCAACCACAATTCGACAGCAGTTACCAGATCCCAGTTACCATAATTTTCAACAGCGGATTTAGTGAACGATTCCGATAAGAGACTCTGTCAAGTGATTTTTCTTAAAGCAGTACTGCATCCATGGAGTCCAATACTTTTCATATTAAGTACCAACTTCGTTTTTCCTTTTTCATATATAGGTACAGTTGATTGTACTACTAGCCATCATATCACCAATATTTTCTTTACCGGTCGAGTGAGGTAACATCCCGCCGGTTCTGTTTTTAATATAGATTAGAGAACTAAAACCATTACACAAACGTTTTGATTGTATTTACTGTCATTTGTTATTGTTAATTACACCTGCTCAGATTTACATCGTTATTATTTATCTCATATCATATTGATTTCCAAATCATTTTCTATAATACTAACATAACCAGCATTCGGAGTCAGACAAACAAGTTGAACCGAACAAAAACCCAAAATCTAACAATCACCACTCTAAATTCTTATATATTTATAAAAAATAATTTTGAATATTTATAACATGTGTTGGATTCGTCACTCATTAGTAAACATAAATATTTAATAATATCTAAAAGATACACTAAAATTTTTCTCTAATAAGCTTAATCGTGAAATAATATTAACAAATAACCCGTTATATATTATCATGCAATAATATTGACAATTATCTGATACCTATTATCGTGCATAATAAATACTGGAAAAATGAAATAATCGAGTGGAATAAATTTAATGGTACCATATAATAAACATCTACTAATATGTATTATATAAACAGATTATAAATGAGACGATTTATATGAGGTCTGATATCTTCCCCAGATAGTGGCAGGTCTAAACATCAAAGTTTGCTTCTTCATATTCTAAATCTAGTGAATTTCAGCTCAATTTATCGAAAATCTCTTCATTCTCTGAGCAAACAAACTCATCAGTAGTGTTGATGTTTACCAGTTTGTCATTTGTATTGGATAGGGCCGTGATCTTATGTCCAGCTAACATTATTTCACAATTTTGTTCGTCATCCATCTAAGTCAATATAGGATTTATTTTAATGTGGCAGCTCTATCTAACCTCTATTTTTATCCAGATTTCTTAGGATTTGCCATTGCGTCTTGCAGTTTTTGAAAAGTCATCTGATAATTTGAATAGCAGCATCGTCCATTCCCATCCGTGATAAAATAGTAAATAGGATTTCTCTATGGATAGATGGAAATGCTTCCTTAATATCCAAGAAGCATATGTGCATGCTGTTTTTCTTCTTCTCAAGGTATTTCTCCAGGCTGTCAATTTTGAGAAGTGAACTCTGACGAAGCCCATAAACATTATCAATAAAACATATGCTCAGTAGGAGAGTAGAAGTAAAGAAGAAAGACGGCAAGATGAAGAAGAAGCATTCACAGATGTATCAGAAAGCAGATGGTAGACAGTGGAGTAAAACTAAGAGCAACATATTGAAATTTTATGGGATTTTGGTGCATCGATAACATTAATTAATAAAAGCAATTTGAGACGCATTGGAGAGCCGCAGATTAGAAATTCTGATGTTCGATTGGCTGATGTATTCTCTAATACACGCAAATCGTGTCTATGGAAAATAAGGATCCCAATAGTTTGGAACAACAAAATTCTAGTAAAGGAGATCATTGTAGTAAAAGAAATTTCACTAGGATTTATCGGAGGTGTTGATATGATGAAGACTTGTGGAATATTCCTTGCAGGGATAGAATCAATTGATGCCAAGGATGTGAGAAAGAAATACGCCGACCAAGACCGAATCGAAATGGCACTGAAGAGTATTGCTGATAAGAATGACATTTCTTTGAATAGGAGTTTAAAAGAAAATGGCTCAATTTTTATGGCGTCTCGGTTTGATTTGGGACTAATCGATTTGGTGAAGCAGAAAATCTGTACAAAAGGGGAACCCATTACTCAAAACCCCAGAAGGCAGCCAATAAATTTAAAAGGAAAAATTCAAGAATTTATAGAAAATCTTCTTCAAAGTAATGTTATAACGCCTTGCAAGAGTCCTTGGAACTCTCTTTTGGTCGTGGTTCCAAAGTAGGATGGATCGATCAGGACGTGATTAGACTTCAGAAATTTAAACGAACAGATCGAGAAGTTTTCTTTTCCGGTACCTGATATTTTTAAAGCAATAAATTTTAATGGAAACAGCCGATGTTCTTGATATTATTCTTTTTCTATATTAGTATTGTAATGATACCATTTTCAATGGTTATTATTAATGGTTACTATTTTTAGATCTTTTAAATTATTTGATCTATTTATAGATTTAATTGAATCTATTTTTAAATTTGAATTTTCATGTATTTATATATTTCTTTGTTTTTATGTGACTCATCGAAAATTTGAAAAATTTATATATTATGATTTATTATTATCAGGCTGCTGTCTATATCAAACAGTATAATGAATATTGTTTGCAGTAATAAAGCCTTTTTTATAATAATTTTAAAAATAAGGCTTGATTATAAAGTACGCTTATTTGAATCTGGATTATAAAATGACTGCAAGATTTCTGTAGAACATAGTATCAAGATATTCGGAATACTTAATTACATTGCTAGTAAAAATGGCACAAGACAAATGTCATATTATTTTTCGTTGTTTTTTACAATTACTGCTTATATATTGTTTTGTGATGAAATATCAACAAAATTATTTTAGGAATTTGATTTCATAGATTATCTTCGTAAATAGGATAAATAAAATCGATAAAACTGAAACTAAACCGTTTTAACGTTATTGATTTTACAAAATATACTAACAAATCGAATTAAGCTGTTATGTTCTCGTTGGTTTATGATATTAATTTAGATAAGTTGTCTAAAGGAACTCAAAATTGTTTAAAATTAATAAGTCGTTACGATCCAGAAATTGCTAATGATTAAAGATATTATTATAATCTAACGCCAGTAGGTACAGTGTTTAATAGAAATTTAGCACAGTTATAAATAAAATAAAATCAATAGCAATATTTCGATAAAATATGATTGTAGGACAAATTAGATTACAAATGAAACAAAATGATTAATAAAATAATTGGAGGTAAATTAATTATCGACCCGATTATTGTTTTTGTGAGAGATTTTAAATGCATTTACGCTGGAGAGCCGTAATAGTCCTACCTACTATTAGTTTTATAGAGGATTGTGACCTAATGGTCCGGGAATTACGAAAAACAAGATAGATTATTTAAGAATAGAGTTGAAAATGATGAAAATCTGATGATTAAAATTACAAAATAATATTTGCGCAGAAAAGTACAAAAAGGTAATAAATTATGAAGTATGTAAATAGAAGACTACATCTGAGAAACAGAAAAAATATTATTAAGAGCAAGTTATGAATGCGAATTCTCCTTTTGATAATAAAGAAGTATTGATGATTATGAAAAAGAAGCCAAGCAATGGGAATTAATAATAAAATTTTATCTTATTTAACTTTAATTAATTCGAAATGGTCTCCAAACGCACTCACTCATTAAGTCTTTTAGTCGACAAATCTATGAATGAGATAATTGCTTTATCAAAATAGAGAGGTGCGAGAAATTTCATTTTCGACACTGGCTTATATTAAAACAAAATATCGATCAAATTTTAAAGATCTGGAATTAGTACTGAGACCAGCCTTTACCGAAATAGAGCTAAAATGTGAAGTTCTATGCCAGAATATGCAAAATCGTTGTTATTATTAAATGTATTTTAATTTGTTGGCGTTAAAAAAATTTTATCAGAAAAGTTTACTTTATTATTTTTATTTTAGTCCATAGGAGCCGAGAAAAAATTTAGACTTGTAAAGTGGGTCGCAACACAAAAAGTGTGAAGACCAATGAAATAGAAAACTTCATTTATCATTAGGAGTGTTTATACGAAACTCAATTTAAATAGGTTTAATCAGATTTATAAATTTCGAATACAAAAATACAAAAAGCAATTCAAAGACTATTTTCTTCACTACTGAAGTGGTTGATCTTCAAATCAACTTATTCAACTGAAAGAAGATTGTGTGAATTTGTATGCCATGGAAATAAATCTTATTTGGCGTGGAATAATAAGAGTTTCATCAGTGCCATAAGGTTTCTGCAATTTCTGTAGAGGGATAAAAGATATGATCACTTAAATGTAAATAACTCAGTCGGCAATTTTCTTTACTATTTGTAGATCATAATCTCTAAACTATAATCTATTATACCGATTTCATAAATAATTTATGATTTGTGAGAATTTTTAAATGAATCAACTCTTTTTAAAAAATGTTATAAAATTATATTAATATGTTTATATAATTTGATGTCGTGCCTTTTCAGTTCGTTTGCAAGGCGTATTTTATAGTAGCTTCTTACATGATTAAACGTATGGAAGGGTAAGCATTCACAATTTGTATTAGTTGTTTCTATGCTCTTATCTAAGATGTCAAGTCTGGCTATAATATCCGAATAAGTTTAGAATAAAAGAAATCACATGCATTAAATTTTAAAATTGATTTATCTGTTACAATGAATGAGAATGATGAGATTTGGCAAAAATAAAGCTATTGAATAGAAGGAACAAAGTTCAATAAAACCTTACTGAAAAATAAATTCAAAAACAAGTTAGAATTGCTAAAAATAGAAATAATAATAATGTTATAAATAACTTATGGAAAAAAAAATAAAATAAAATAAGAAGCAATATAAAAATTTTAATTATAAAAAGTAATTAAAAAGCTATAATTATTAATTTTAAGCAAAAATCCGTGGAATAGAACAGCAATTAAGGCCATGGGGTCATCGTTTAAAAATCTCACAATTCTGATTAAAGCGAATTATCAAGCTTAGATTGTGAATACGGCGGATCAAATTGAGAATTTAAATACGAATCAACAAGCTACAAGCGACAGTCAATTAATTATAAAAAAATTATGAGCTCAAGTTAGCGTTACATGTTGTTTTGATTTCAATTGTTTATTGGGTTTTATTTATTGAAATGGCGTTTGGAATACCACATTGATAATATTAGATATCGATTATCCAGCTTGACATCGAATAAGAACATTAATAATCACCTGGAAAGTAGCAACCAATACAATTTGATAATCACAAAACAGAAAAATTGGAGACAAAACATAATAAATCACAACCTAATTGATCATTTCACTGTCAATATAATGCCATATTAAGGATAGCGTTAAGGATAAAACATCAATCACTAGAATCATTTCATCAACAAATACATTTTTGATTGTCATCAGCATTTATTTCTTCAATCAATCTAAAATCATTCCCAATTCATCCACAGATGGTCAGTATTGTTAAAATAATATTTGCTAGTCATATTGATTGAATAACTATCAACACACACTCCATCCACCACCACAATATTTGAGCACAGCTCTTAACCAATAAATATATTTCTAATATTTGACTAAAAGAGGAATTATTTATCGATTTTATACAGATTTTTGCACATTTTAATAAAACAAATTCACCCAATCATCAGATCCAATGAATGCCATATAATATCAGGTTTATTATCAAAACCTTTTTCATAAGACATCAATAGAGTAAAAGTAAAACAATAAAGGTCAACAAAGAAATACCCATGTTTTATATTTTAAAAAATATTAGAATGTCACCAAGAATGCTTATTTTATTAATTAAATTCTCTTCTTGAACAATTGTTCTCCTCTTGACGATTATATTGATATATATAAACATGAAATAACATTCATAAAATTATCATTAATATCATCCACCAATCCGGAGAGTTCAAAATGAAACTAATCAAATATATTTAAAATTATCCCAGATCTAATTCCAATATGATATCACAACTGTCCTTCTTTGATTTGATGAGTATATTATTCTATGTCACTAACCTATATTACTCAGACTTCGGTTCACTGATTTTGAGGTTGACACTGTCGATGGTGGTAATTAAACCACTGACAATCACTGTTGATGTGTTGTTGTCTCATAATTGACATGCTGTCAGTTGGAGTACATAATAATAAATGATATATCACCCATCTAATTATATTTGTATGCAATCTCTTCCACATGATAATCATTCTGCTGTCTATCATCCCATTCAGGTACTCAACTACTGTCATGAAATGAACAATATGCGATGTGACTATCAAATCAAATCCAGATTCACTATCATTGTCAAGTTTTGAAATTAAACACATTAAATATAAATATCATCATCTCAAAACGAGTTTGACCTATCATGTTTATCTGGAACAAATATGGGTCTGGGTCTTCAGCCCACCAAATGGTTGATGAAGTAAACTCTGTCGATATTGAGTAAATATTATTGTTGGATAGCAACAAGTTTGCATGCATCTCCTAAAAAAGCAGAAGCAAAAATATGATATGTGGTACTCAAATGAATGGTCATTACATCGATACATAGGTTACATCATAATCATCATCATCATCATCATCATCATCATCTTATTGTATATAGTATCCATATCCATTCGGCATGTTGATGTTTTGTTGGTAAATAACCACTAGTTTTTTCGACAAAATAACTTATTGAATTGTTTGTGTGTGTGTATGTATTGATTATTTTAGTGCCAAGTGATTTTAATTAAATTATTGAACTTGTTTTGTCATGTACTACAAGTTGATTGCTGTCAACGTTTTTTCGGTCAACTCGCAATTTGTTGGTTTTCTTGTGAGCTGATATTAGATTGTAAATGACGGGATAATTATGATGAAGAAAACCGATTTCATTGACCCTTAAACATCAATAATTTATAACGGTCCATTATTCGTAATTTATAATAATAAGCTCAATCTTTCTGTTGATATTCCTTATAAAATCCCGGTAACCTTGACAACATAATTATTGTCCATATCATAGATCTGAGTTATCGGTAAAAGCCATAGCTCAGGTTTCACTACTCCAAATTTAATTGATAAGATTCTTCAATACCTCATTATTATTTATTTTTCTTCACATAAACATGGCTGTAAAATCAAACCAAGGTTCTTCATTTTCCAAGCAGAGGACCAAATGGGCCTTCATATCAAGATTTCAACCATTTTGCAATGTCAAGCATTTTGTCTCACAATTGGGCCGTTTTTATCACGGCCCAGTGGATTCCTCACTTGCCACTTCGAGAATGTGTGCTTGCACGTGTGTCTGTAAACCAGTTTTCAGACTTTTGTCTTTCATTGGTTCTTTCCCAATTACGTTCAAGCTGGGGACTCGTAAGAAAACCTATTGAACGATTTGGGTACGTGAACATTGTCTTGGCTGAATCTCTTTGGACAATGAGAACCATGACGTCTCCATAGCACTTGAAACTTCATTTACAATAATTGCGTCAATAAAGTCAAAATGGATTATCCTAGTAACAGTTCAAAGCCATTTCGATCGAAGCAATAAATCAATTTACGGTAACACGAATTTCTTTAAACTTTACCTTCTCCTATTTCAATGATAATGGGTTAAAATTTAGCTTCTGCAATTCTATCGTTCATAATTGTTTCTATCGATCACGAATAAACCCATCGGATCACCGTGAACATACTCGGGGAAAATGGCTCAAAGGCCTTGTAAAACATTAATATTGAATTATTTTTGTCTATTGAAAATTATTGTAGGACAGTAGGAAAATAAATAACCATCACAAGAAATTCGAAAGAAATGATATATTTAATAAACTGGAAAGACCAATGGATACAATAATGACATGAAATATAAAATGTCGATACAATCGTTAATATGAGACAAATCCAATGAAACTGATTTTATCAATTGACAGCAATCAACTTTGTCATTCATATGGCGACAAAGAAACCAGGTTCATGATAGATGAAACCATGGTGATTATTGTGCCGATTTTCTAAAATTATTTCTACTCAATTTTGATGTAATAAATAATTTCTATCAAAGGGTTTGTTTTCCACAGAGCGTGAATGTTCGAATTGTATTGATAAACAATGATTATAATAATTAAATTTATCTCCTTTCAACCCAATAATCGATCATTTCAAATCAATTACTAGAATTGTATTACATAAACGAAACAAACATACACTTTAAGATATGCTTGTCGACTTGGAGGAGGAAATCGTTGCGATAAAATCACTAATGAGCGGTGTATATCAGTTACAAATATTCTCCTAGCAAAACTCCATTTAATATACGACAATACTAAATATGTTCGTCATGATTGAAAGAGAAATAATGAATGACGAGAGGAGAATCATTTGAGGTTTGCAACATTCATGACTTCGTAATAAACAGCTCTCAATTACTTTAATTTTTATCAGTTGAAATCAATATTTTCCTGGAAAAAATAAAAATCACAGCTTAGATGAGCAAAAATACAAGAATATTTGAGGCATCACAGTGAATAAAATATTTGTTTCAACAATATCTGTGAAAATATATCCAAATATTTAGATTGACGAAATCATGGAAAATAAAATCTTCACAACTATATTGGTCACGCAATAATGGGTTTGTTTTTTCGCTAAATCCTTTCGAAAATTACACATCAATATTATTATTATCGGCATTGGTAATGGGAACGATAATATTAATATTGATGATTTATTGATATTATTGTATCAAAACTCTTGAATATTGGCTTGTGGATATTATTGTGTCGATACTCTTGAATATTGACTTGTCGATAGTATTGCATCAATACTCTGGGATATTAATTTGTCGATAGTTTTGCATCAATACTCTTGAGCATTGATTTGTAGGTATCATTGCATCGATACTCTTGGATATTGATTAATGGATATTGTAGTATAAATCTAAACATTGATTTGTCGAAATTACTGTTCAACACCCTAATTATTATTGGCTTATTAATAATTATTATTAATATAATAAGTAATAATAATAACTTGATGGGTGAAAACATGAAAAAACAACAACTGATGTTAATATTGTTAATAAAAGAGAGATAAAAATTAATTAATTAATCAATAAT
This sequence comes from Platydemus manokwari, assembly GCA_037951405.1. Lineage (NCBI taxonomy): Eukaryota > Metazoa > Platyhelminthes > Tricladida > Geoplanidae > Platydemus > Platydemus manokwari. Next base: position 5,461 of record JBBMOY011311427.1, on the reverse strand, counting down.
ATTGTAAATGAAGTAGTCAATCATAAATATAATCAAATTGTTTCCGTCATTCATGGCGTGCTCATACAATAATGAAACCGCAAAATTCATTGGATTCATGGTTGTTAAGCTAATTTGAAACAGGCTCATTAAGCACGGTTTCAAAGTTATGTGTGTGTGTTACCAATTATCAACAAGCTCTCCTTGCATCTATTGAGCAGTGATTCTTATCGACCGATGAATCCATCGTTAGACAGGATAGAGAATTATTGATTCAATCAACCATATATTGACTGTTTTATTGATTAAATCGATTTATTTATATGCCATTGATTTTTATCATCTAGCAACGATCAATAATAACTATTAGATAGTATCAATTGTTTTTGGGCGGCACATTGACCTGTTAAAATTCAGTGACACTTTAATTTCATTCTCGATGACATAAAAATTCAATTTCGTTGTTTTATTCGTTTGTTTGTGATTTGTGAATTTTTCTTGACTCTTTGTTGAATGAGACTTGGTAACAGTTTCTTACAAATATTAATCACAGTTACGACGTGGGTTATGCTGGCTGTCAACAGGTAGCTTGATTGTCAATAATTGATAACCTATTTTTATGCATCTACACCATAATGACTATTTTTGCACTAATGCAGGCTCAATTGAAGCATGTAAGAAAGCGGGCACATATTTTCAACCAATGAAATTGAAGATAATTAAACGAAGCAAAGTAATTGGCTTAAATCCACTACATGTAATGATTGTAGTAATAATAGGTTTGACAATAATGATATTATATTGGAAAATCAGGGTCTCCCTCATTTTGTCATCATGCATTTAGAATCCACTACAACTCGCGATCGAACCTGTTCTGCGACTCCGTCATCTATTGAATGGGATGTTGCTGACTTAAATCTTCCACAGGTAATCAAATAAGTGTTCCAATATTTTCAAATTATGATTTCATTGACAGATTGTCGATATCAATGAATTCCAAATGTGGCCCGAGGGGCCGATGAAACTCGTGTACGAGTTTACCAAAAATGAACCTGTTCGTCGACACCAAAGTGGATGGGCAATGAGAAATACAAACAATCACAACAGAGACATTCTGAAGAAGTCTTGTCTGGGGGTTTTGATGTGCAAAGAAAATTGTGTAATAAATGATACGGGTGAACGAGTGGCTTTGCGACCCGCTATATGCGACAAAGCTCGCAAAAAACAAATGAAGAATAAATGCCCCAATTGTGGTGGCAGTCTGATTTTACACGCGTGCAAGGGTAACGTTGGTTATCCTGTTACACATTACTGGCGAAGGGATATGGATAAGGTTTTCTTCCAATCTAAAGGCCATCATGATCATTTACGACCGGACTTGCGTCCTCATAGGGATAACAGAAAGAAACCATCGGAATACGATTCACTTTACAAGGTGAGAGTTCTTGAATCAGATTTCATGTATACTGATTATGTAATAATTGTTGTAGGAAAATAATTTCCCAATCTCTACATCAGATACGACGGTTTTTTTGAGTAGGATTTGTTCATGAAATAAATTTTTTTTCTAAACTCGTATTGATCGTTCAGAGAAAGACTCATATTGCTGCACGTGTTTTCAATACAATTGTGAATGTCAGAAAAATTTTGATCAATTCCGCTCACAATTTTGGTTGTCTAGACGACCGACGGGAATGTTTTTGAATCCATATCCATACCAAACAACAATGTACAACCATCAGAATTACTATAAATTTCCCAACTGTTTCATTGGACAAGATCAACACAACTGCATTTATTCGCAAGATCCTTTTATTAGCAATAATGCTCTATCTTATCCTCCGGTTATTCCGGCCAGTTCGTTTGCATTCATCAAACCTGATGATTTACCGATTCCAAAGCAATTTCAACTAGATCCATTTCTCATCAATCGATATCAAACTTCATATGCAGCTCCTCTATCAACGTCAGCCTTCGCACGAGACATCAAAATCAATCCAATCAATAATTCCAACGCGCCGCGTTCATCCACCAGTTGTCGATATCCAGCCCAAGAAGCGCTTTCATCAAATATCCAGCCCAACAATTTCCCAATGCCGTATTTTAAATATTAATCGATCTAAGAGCATTTGGTATTGTTGGTATCATCAGTGTTGTCGTTTATTCTCCATCATTGGTATCATTTGAGATCTGCAAATATATTTAATATATAATATAAATTAATAATTGTTTATTTTATTTATTTTAAATAATGATGTTTTCTCACGTTTATTCTCTGCTTCCACATTTATGAGTTTGATACTGCGGCTAACGTAGCAACTAAACTAGACATTGCTCATCAATGTGAAAATTTTTTTTTATTCCGTCTAGTTGTTGCACGGCCTACCGACCAAGTTGTTGCTTGGGATGAATCAGGACATTGCCAGTACTGCCGACAAGGTCACAAGCATGCTATGATATTAGCCGGCTATCTTAAAGTGCTATTTAGAGGTATTGAGAAAATTTTGTTTTGTGAGTTGTTGATTAGTTTGGGGAGTCATGAGAACCAGTGTATAATTGCGTTTAATGGCATGGCAAGGAAGATGATTTCATGGAAAGTGGATTTATGAATATTACGAAATAATTATGATGACGGTCAGTGTCGTGTGCCATTTGTAGTGTACACATTTTGATCTATAATAAATGGATCAATGACGTCAGATGACATAATGAGTTTCACCTGATTGAATTCGGAATTTTAAAATCCATTGTGCGGAATTTTTAATCCACAATTGTGATTGAAACAATCATTAATCCTTCGCCAAATTTCTATTATGTAACCAATCATAATCCGCACTCGTGTACACTGCTCGGTCTTTTTGTCCATCCCAATAATAATATTAGTATTGGACGAAATCAATTACGAATATTGATTTTAATAAAGGATTTTGTTTATCGATTTTTTTCATAAAATTAATAATTAATTTAAATCATTATTGATTGAAATTTCTTTAAAAATGATCTTGTCGATTTCAATAAATATTTTTTATTATTAATGCTAAAATATATTTTAAAATTATTTAAAACTGCTTAATTCGTGGCAATTATCGATAATTTGCGGTTTGGCACTTATACCCAAGATCCATTTCTCTAACTCACCCATCCCAAATCTTGTCCATTAACCGTATTTTGAAAGTTTTCTCAGGGTATTATTGCCTTAATATTTATTGATAGTATTAATGAATTATTTTATATCTATGATATTACTTTAAAATACTATCTACATTATTTAATGGTGCCATCTTAATGCAATAATTGTTCTATCCATAAACTTAAAAATAATAATAAATTAGAAAATCAATATTTCAAAATAACTTGGTCCAATTTAAATAGAAATATAGATCGATAATGTTTAATTAATGATATATTATTCAAAAAATCTTCAGAGATTGAAAATTGGTTAATCAATTTTGTATTGATCAGTGATTCAAGAAAACAATATCAAATTATGATAAATAATTCCACATATTATGCAATCAATAATTTTAAACTATTATTTTTTCATACAAATAAACGTTTTGAAAAAGTTTATTCGAAAAAAATATTTCGAGCGAGTATTAATAATTCGTCCAATCTAGCAATTTATAGAAACCAGAAAATGTGGAGTAGTAGCAAATGTATTCATATCGGTTGAATATAGCTGTTGGCATAACCTTTCACTAGATAGAAAATAATCAATATTTCAATAATTTGTTATTATACCTTTCTACATCTTTCTCCAACGCTATTGTTACACATAAGTGATAACATTCCAAAGTAGAGAAATTTAAAATCATTAAAACTTTTTTAAAAATATGATATCCTAAAACGTTGATGGTATTTGCAAGCAAATTGGTTCAAAAATGGTCAATGGAGAATGAAACATTTACATAATTCATTAAAGTCCAAAAAGAGTGACACAATATGTCAGGACATACCCCTTAGAAATCAATTATTAAACCGAATATTTCAAATTGGAAACCTTTATCAGTTTCTTTAATGGCATTGAAATGTCGATAAATTGCTTTGAACCTTTAAATCTGAACGAAAATTTTCCCACAGATTTATAAAAATGAAAGATTTACCACAATCAATAAAAAATAATCTCTGATATGTCCAGTTATTCAAGATCAAACTGAAAAAGTTATTTTTTGATCAATAACGAAACGATGATATAATTAATAATTCAATATTTTATATGAAAAGTTCCAACAATATTGTCATTTCCATGATATCAAAATAAAATTCACAGATATATTGAACATTTTGATGCTAATTCTATGGATTATTTCCGGTTCATTTCCTGTTTTATCCTTATTTAGTTATTATTCTCCTTTTGAATCGATTTTCAACCGGCCCTGTCTAATTGGAAGAATCTGTATCGATCTATATCCTGAACCATTCTAATTTTTCCTAGTCTTTTCAAATTCAATTTCCGGGGTAAAATTTCCCTTAGTGTTTCAATTATTTGATTTCTCATTGAACTTTGTTCATTATTGATATTGTATGTATTTAATTTTGACAACAAAATATTATCAACATTATTTTTCATTCAAAAGAATCAGCTGAAAAATTTTAATAAAAAAATACATTTAATATTAAATAAAATTTTCGGAAAGAATTCTTAAATGCAGTTGATTTATATACTTATTTGAATAGTGGTCTCTGATAACTTTCAGATTTGTTGTGTAAGAATGACAAAATCATTCTGAACCATTGTTTTTTATTGGAAATTACATTGATTCAAGTAATTGAAAATACAACTAAAAAAATCATTAATTAGGAAAACAAATTAATAACTAACACCAGCACAGAGGGGTCGGAGGCGATTAAAAAAAATTTCTAACTCCAACCTGAAAATAAATACAAGTTAAAATAAATAGTATTCATTTCGATAAAAACGATGGTATTTATTCGATTTCTTAACTTTTAATTGCGGCATTTATTGCATTAATCGACGTATATTGTCGAAAGTAATTTTAATAATTTAATACCAGGCAACATTGGAAATATGGATGAAACTGACAATTGAACTGATATGTCTGGAAATAAGAGTATTGATGCAAAAGGAGTTAAAATTGTGCCAATTATTACTAATAGTAATGATAAATTATGGGCAACTCTTTGTATTTCCGATCGAGGCGATCTGCGTAAACTTCAATCTTTACATGGTGTGGCATGTATTCGAGTAATTAGTTTGTTAGCGAATGTCCGTAAGAAGCACCGTGTAGTTTATCTTTATTTTATCCTAACTCTAAAAATGCATTATTTGGGAACAGCAGTTTCGAAGTGGTCCTTATCTTGTAAAAGCTACGTAATAAATTATTCAAATTAACTTTAAAGAGGTTTTGGTAAAAAATATAATTTATCAAGGAGGAACTGCAATGAAATCCCAGACTGATTATTATAAACAAAGATCATAATTTGCTTTATATTTTTACAACCGTGCTTGTATTAATATGCA
>JBBMOY011311426.1:0-21721 GCA_037951405.1 Platydemus manokwari | reverse complement strand
AAAAAAATTTATATTAATTTATTCTTATTTTTAGTTAGTTTGGTTGGCTCAAAATGGCCTGGTTAGTTCCCCACAAATGGCAATCTTTTTCAATCATTTTACGCACAATAATGACATTTCCTTCTGCCCCTATACACAGCAGTGTAGAATGCGGGAAAAGTTAATAATAAATATTTATTGATAAATAATAGTTCTACTTAGCGCTGATAGAGCTTTCCTTTTCAATTATCGTCAACTGACAATAAGCTATGTTTGTTGCGACATTTATAGTCAAGAACTTGATTTCTCAGGTCCCATTTCTAGTCATTCATTTATTTTAAATGAGCCTGTATGTATGTGTCTACATGTGTTTGTTAAATTGTAATCTACGTTACGTCCTAATTCTGATTGGTCTGTTAACACGTCTGAATGATTGTATAGGTACGCATGAATGTAAAATATTGAAAAATGGATTTTAAAGAGAAGTTATTTTGCATTAGACAGTTCAAAATTATTGAAACAAAATTTTTATTTAAAATTGGCAAACCGTACTCCTGACCTTGCGGGAAATGGCAACAAGGAATTTAGTAAATTGATTATCGGAAATTGTTTGCTAGTTTCTTAACTATTAAGTTAGTGTCTTCCCAAGTTCTAGTTTAATAAATGATCGAACTAGCTATATTAATCGCTTCCTATATTTCCTGTAAACTAATTTATCTTGAGTTGATTTCTGATTAAAACTTTTTCCTTTAACTCTAATGGCTGTTCTTGATGGCTTTATCATGCAATATTTTATTTATAATCACGCAATTTTTTATTTAATTGTGTAATATTTTTCTTCTTGTCACAAAGGGTTATATTTTAACCACTTAACTTTTTAGTCACGTGATTTCTGTTTTTCAGTTATTACTACTCAAAATTTTGACTATTTAATTTTGACTATTGCGACCATGCTTAATGATAACAAAATTTGGTTATTTCAATTCTAAAAGATTTCTAAATTCAAATACTATTTTCTTAACTAAAGCTAACTATAATATTTCATCCTGAAAAATGAAATTAATATAAAAATATTAGAGTTAGATAAATCTTAGATATTCCATTTCTTTAAATATTCTGATTAATGTATGTTTTTCAAAATAATAAATTCTTAAGGAATTGAATGGCGTTTTTACTATTAAAATAGAAGAAAAATAAAATCAAAGATAAATTGTAATTAATTGCATTAAAAGAGAATTTGTGTATAGATTTTTGCTTTTTAAATATAGATTTGTTTTGTTATTGAAGAAATTAATAATTAAATAGAAATTTATATTTTACGCACTTATTACTATTAGTACGCTTATACAAATTCGGAACATATATATTGTTTGATTAATTTTGATAGGATGACAGCTCTTACCTAAATATTGGGTTCTGATATTAGTAGATTATTAAGGTGCTTTGACTATTTATTTGGAGTGTAACTAATTTTAATGAAGAAATAAATAATCGCTAATTAATAAATTTTAACTATTAAGTATTTATGGATTTTATAAGGTTATCTAAACACTTTCATTTTTAAGGAAAATACTCAATTTAGTTAGATTCAATGGTTAATGAATATTGATGATTTACTAATATTTCATCCACGATAAGCATTTTGGTAACATTTATCTTCCCAATATCCACTGAACTCTTTCTGACTTTTAGGACCAAAAATTATCTGAATACTGACACAATAGATGCACTTCTAATATTAAAATTGTAGATTTTTAAAGTAGATTTGATATATAGTATAGTTTACAATATGTTTATATTTCATACAGTAAATTAATTAAGACACATTTGTAACATGTTATATTTGATGTATACCATTAGATTTTTAAAAAACCAGATACTCGCATTTGGCATCTGTTGGTAAATAGTTTAAGATGAATTTTATCAGATAAATATAATAATTACTTATTGACATTCTAACGATTTATTAAAAAAAATTATAATGGTTTCCTATCTTGATTTTATCATTGAGAAAGTTAATAACTGTACAGTAAAAGGAAACCATTTACTGAGCTCAAAATTATGGCTTGTGAAATTTACAATCATTTATTTGATCATGAATATTATATCCAATGTCATGTTTTTACTAGCTTTGATCACTCTTGCGTCAATGTATCGGATCAATGTGTCTGGCACGTTCTACACGATTTATTTTTGGATTTTATATATTCAATTACTTAAAGTATTTATTAATGTGAGTTTCTATGAAATTCAATTTTTGATATTGTTTGGATCAGGAATGGCGATTCAATTTATGTCATTCGTTGTTTATTGCTACAACATATTATTCTATATATACATCTCTATCAATGCTTCGTTTTTCTATATGTTATCAGGGTTGTCAGTTTTGAATTTGATTAGGTTGATGAAGCCTTTCCAAAGAATAAATAAAAATATTATTCACGCCATTTGTACATGTATGGTACTTATTATATTGGTGTTAAACATCGTAATGTTATACAATATTCGAACTGTCTGGTGTGAAGAAGTCGGTCAAATTCTAATTATTGGTACAACCCGACTACACACAATTTTAATTCTCGTTATAAATGGGATTTTTCATTTCTTTGTTCCATGGATTACATCAGTTTTCACAACGATTCAATTTCGAAAGCTTACCAAGAAAGTGGGTTCACGATCAAGGAAACTGAAAAATTTAGCGATATTTATCAATGGAATCTTTATTTTAATGGCAACACCTATCATAGTGTTCATGGCTAAACGAATTGATGATAATGACTATATCATTTTATATATAATTGGAATGATAGCTGACATTGGTCAATACACTTCAGTCCTATTTATATTTTATATTCTTTTCAGAACTGACTCTCGATTCAGGAAGCTGTTTTTGCGATTCAGTCGTCGATTGACAGAGTCATCAGAATCCAAACGATTTGTTTCGTTATCTGCAAATAAATCATCAAGAACATTCTCATCCGACGTCTGGGACAGTGATTTGACCGAAGAGATTCAATACAAACAAAGAAAATCTGTTTTAAACAAGGTGATATCTTTTTCTTCCAAAAAAGCATCCAAAATGGAAAACAAAAGTATTTTCGAATCTGTTATTTCGTTGAAATAAGATTCACCCATTCAACACACAAACATACACGCTAATATGCATCAAATAGACAAACGCACAAATATATGTCAAAGACGTGCACACAATAAAAATTATCCTGCAATCGGTTATGCTAGGAGTCATATATTAAATAAATAAAAATAAATTACAAAATTCATTCCATATCACAATGGCGTTGAGATCAATTGATCCAGTGCTCGAATATATACAAACTATAGAAGCACACAAATAGAGAATAATAAAAACTAAAAATTAACAGAGAAAAGAACAAAATTCGTACACAAAATGAATGACCACACTCGCACACACACGCACAACATCGATGACTAAATATAAAAGTTCTACTCGAATAAAAGATTATTGTATAGTCATGGTATTAAAATAATAGATATTCGACAAGAAAACAATTCATAAAATCTTCAATGCTGCATTCTCTTCTTCCAGCTCAGACATTATCTGAATCCATGTATCCTCGCTGCCCGCAATCTGGAGTAGACATCGTACCTATGATCTGCGAGTATATTACTTGGTCGTCGTTATTGTTCGCTTTGAGACACTTGTTCTCTTTCATCGGCAGATCAGACGTATTCAGTTCTGCATAAGTTACTTCTGGATACGTTTCGTTGATAACCTAGTCATTCTATATTAATGCTATTGTATTGTATAAAAAGACTTGTTGGTCCAGTGGAATTACGGATTTAATTTCGTTGTCTATAATTAATTGATATTCATGTGGTGGTGGCGGCAAACCTGTCCCATTGTTAACCATGTCTAGATGGTTTTGAGGAGCTCCAGGTGGCAACAGTGTCACCTGTTCGGCTTCCAAAGTCTAAAATATAAAATTTGGAAATGATTTGTTGTTACAATCAATTTTTACTCTGAACATAATCGCTATTTGAAAATTATTTAAAACATACCAACAATACATCCCAAATCGAACCAATCATAAATCAAACACAATCATTTTTCAAAGAACAAGCAAAAATGAATGTTTAGCAGATTGATAAAAATCATTGTTTTTAATCTGATGCATGATATAAAATTTACATGCCATTATTATGACATGTTCAATCAACAATCGTATTTGACTGGGAAACAATTTCTAAGTCCATCAACAGTGGCTATGTAAAGCCAAAATTTATGATAAAGTCCAATGACAATTGGTTAAAATTGATGTGATAAGAAATGAAATATATTTTCTCACTGTTGCAATTGTTTATTGAAAATGTAAAAATAAACAATCGCTTAATGTACTTTTCTGATTCGGTACAAGTGAAATAATTCTTCAAAATCGATTCGAAATGTCTGTGATTTTTAAATATTAACAGTAATTTTCATCATTATGTCTGATAAATACATCTCGTAATAATTTATTTAATCAGAATTACTTGGAATCAAGCTAACTTTATTTGCAAATTTATAATGACATTTTAGTAATTAAAAAAATTTACTTTATTATTAATAATAATAGCAATTAAAAAAAACTAATTATTGAAGATATAACACTATTTCGGCCTATACCTTTATCAAGGTAACTTTGAATCCATTTCCTTTCTTTATCTGAAAAAATATTTATTATTAGAATCAAAATTATAATCGAAATTTAATTGCATTGAAAATAATGTTTGTATAAATATAAATATAATATTATCAAATCAAATAATAACAATTTATGATTATTGTTGTTTTAAAACAAATGCAACACATTCGAAGCAAAATCACTTAGTAAATGAATACAAAACCACCTTTTCTTCTGATGCAGTTTGACTGAAATCAAACAAAAAAGTTTTTTATTACAAAATCAATTAATTTTACCCGTTTCTACGATGGTTGCGAGATTCCAAATGTCCAATAAAGCTGCGTCGAGCAATGCAAACAATGAATACAATCATGGTACGGAAAAGTATGATTGCACCCAGGACTACAACGCCGATCATGATTTGAAAATTTAGATCTTAACGAAAACGAGAAATGTGATATTCTCAATATCGATCAATCCCATAAATCACAAGCATGGCATCAACATCAAAAGAGATGAAATAACTATTTTAATGATCAAAGCAAAACAATATTATGATGAATCAACAGACATCATTCGTCACAAGCATCATAGACATAGCACCGAAAGAAGTGCACAGGTTAAAACAGTCAAGTGTCTAATCACACATCCTACCACAGGCACACAAACACCACTACAAAAGCAGTCATACACTCGCAGAGGCACAAACACAAACAAAGAAGAACACGACGACACCTACTAAGTCCAAATAAACCTTCTTGTTGACCTGAATGAAAAAGATATCAATTAATTTATCCATCAAAGTTAAATAATAAGATCTGAACACACTGACACGATTTATTGTAAATACTTCATATTATTGGGACTGGGTCAGTACAATATGCGATAGATTATAGTTTGGCATAATTCTGATTTCGATCTATATTTGGATTTCAGACTTCCTTGATTATTTTATTCGCTGAATCATTGAAATTTGTTTTGCAGAGAATTTTCAATATTTCTATTATTATTATCATTATTGGTAATATTAATATTATGTAATATTATATATAAATAATCCTGTTCATATCATGTCAAAAAATAATGTTTATATTAATGGCAATTTGAATCTTTAAAGAAGGCTATAAATAAGAAAATATTTTTTTGGAAAATATGTAATATAAAAAATTTTTTTTGCCCGTTAATAATTATGGGTTTTAAATCCAACATACAAAACGAAGTATTAGCAACTAACATGGCGACCATGCACGTGGTTGCAATCCTAGGTTCGCTGTTGCCAGACATATTAAAAATGGGGGATAACGTCGTACACTTCATTAAAAAGTGTAATCGATATTTCGAGGCTGGGAAAATCCCAAAGCACGTCCAATACATTATCGTATTAGCACGATTGGACGACGGCTTAGTAGAGCAATTTGAGGCAACATACGCCAAAATGGGGTACGAAGACAGGCTAAGGAAAGCGTTTGGCCAAAAGAAATGCTTTGCTCAGGATTGGATGGATGGCCGCTCCACGACGGACGTGTATTTTAAAAGGTAAATAAACTGGTGGAAGACATGGTCTGACAAAACAACTAAAAAGGAGCTAACGGCTTTTCTCTTGGTGCATTGTGCAGATAATGTGTAGTTAGAGAAAGAAATTAAAATGAGGGATATTGAGGAAGTGGATCAAATTTAAAAAACCGTTAAAAAACTAGATGAAGTAAGAAGTAAAGAATGAGAAGTAAACTCGGTGGGAGAATGAGAATGGACCACGATAGTCAGAGCACAACAGAAACCTAGGCCTCTGGAAAGAAAGGTAGATAATAGGCCGTGCTATAATTGACCAAAACCAGGGCATATAGCAGGAAATTATAAAACGAGAAAGTCGAGACGTGCTACACCTGTCACCGATTAGGTCACATGGCGAGAAAAAAAATGTCATAAAGTGCATAAATGGCATAAAGGACATCGCGAGAGTGAATGTTATACAAATCTAGACAGATTCGGACAATAAAGGTCCAACTAGAAGCAAGAGACATCATTAATCCAGCGAAGGTTTGATCACAGACAGAGTTTCAATAGAAAAAATGTAAACAGACAGAGTTTCAATGGACAAAATTACAGAATGGTGAACCGAAATAATAGACAAGTAGCAAGGGTCGAACAAGAATCGGATTCAGAATACAACGAAGAACACCCAAAATAGAACGCGCCGACTTCCAGAGAGTGTGTCGTGGCAACACACTAAACAGTAAATTTAAGTTTTAGCAAGAGTATGATTAGTCATATTGATATTTATCATATAAGTAATTGATATAAAATAAACAAAATAAAAACTAAAATAAACAAGCGAGACATTGCCCAGAACAAAACAAATTGGAAAGTAGAAAAACAAATTGTAACCGGTAATAACGATAATATAGAATCAGAATAGAGAGTACAATGGAAAGTTGTAAAATTTATAAAGAAAGAGACGACTGACAATGTGGTAGAAATACAAGGAGACAAGAAAGTAGTAGTAAGAATATTAACGATCAAGGAGTTAAAGCTTCCCCAGGTTTCTTATGATAAAATGCAAGGGAGACTGAGAATAACTATAAAAATAGAGAATAAGGAATTTGAATGCTTGTTAGACACTGGCGCAAGAGTAAATGTCATGGATAAGACGATGTTAGAGACAGTCGAACAAGTAGAAGTCAAATACAAGTGAAAGTTTACGATGTGCCAACGAAAGTAGATTAGAGGTTCTTGGTAGAATAAGAATAAAAATCAGGTTAGGAAGTCAGTCTAAGATGATATCATTCATAATAGTTGAGCACATGAAACCGAAGATTATAGGCGGAATAGAGTTTCAAGAAGAATGTGGATTAGAATTACAATGGAAAAAGCACTATAAGCACAAAGAAACAGAATTAAACACCTCCATCTGTGAAATAATAGTGAGATTTGGTAGGAATATAACCGATGAAAATATATTCAAAAAAACAAAAGTATATCTTGCGGTGAAAGAAGGATCTCGTTTATGGGGAATATTAATAGCGAATAGTAACGTATTCATGGCTGACCATTGGGACATCGGTAGTACAAAGTTAGTAAAACATATGATTGTAACAAATGGGAGTCCCATAAATATCAAACCTCGGAGACAAACGGCAAATTTAGAAGCAAAGATAGAAGAGACAATCAAGAATTTAAGAGAAAATAACATTATAAGAAAATGCAATTCAGCGTGGAATACGCCATTTTTGTGTATATGGAAAAAAAGATAGAAAGGAAATAAGATTATGCCTTGATTTTCGACAAGCTTTCTTGGAATTTGTGGATATTACAGGGGTTTTATAAAGGAATACTCAAAAAAAGAGCACTGAAAGAATTGTGTGGTAAAAATAATGAAAAACGTATTTGAATGAAGCATGCAGCAATGCATTCGAATACATGAAAAAAGCGTTCACAGAAGCACCGATCTTGTCATTCCCTGATTATAACAAGGATTTCATCCTAGATACCGACGCAAGTTTCGGCACAATAGGAGCAGTATTATTGCAAAGAGATAACCAAGGAAATGAAAGAGTCCCAAGCAATGAGCAAACATGACAAAGGATATTGTATCACAAGGAAGGAATTATTAACAATATATTACTTTGGTCAGAATTTCAATCACTATTTGTACGGGAAAAGATTCACACTAAGAACTGATCATAAAGCAATCTCATTCATGCTGAAGACAAAGAATCCCATAGCTCCACAATGCCAAACATGGCTAAATTATCTAAGCAGCCTGGATATACACATGATTTTCAGAGAAAAATGTATTTTTAATTGATTATATTAAAAATATTTAATATTTTTATTTATCTTGCTCAAACCATTAATGCAACCTCTCAAAAAATATGTTAAAAAATAATTAACAAATTAGTTAAATAATAATAAGAAGAAGAATATTTTTTTGGAAAATATGTAATATAAAAATATTTATTTTTGCTCGTTAATAATTATGACTTTTGAGTCCAACATAAAAACAAAGAAGTGTTAGCAACTAACAGTGAAGATTAATAAAGTGAAATACCAGCTGATAAGAAGCTAAATAGTATCCATAGCTATAGATAAGCCATGAATGAAATAAACGTATTTGAGAATACATTTGTGAGCTAATTATGAAATAGTCGAATCGAGTTGTTATTGGATACTGATGAGTAAAAAGGACAACGAAAATGATTTATTGGCCAATTATTTCTCTTGACATTGTCAATGTTTCGATAAGCAAGCCTCTTAATCTGAACAAATGTAAATACATGGCTGATTGTTTACAATGATGACCACTTGTTATTTATTAATCAATAATCATTTGGAATGATTATTCTGATGATAGAAAGTCCAAATAATTATAAACAGAGGTGCATCATGATGTGACTTATAGTAGGTTTGGTGGTCTGCTGTTTATAGATTGAATTATAAATAAGATTTTGGGCAATTAATGTGTTATGATTTCAATCCAATAAAATATTTTTCAAAAAACATACGGCCCACTGTGAATGACACGGTCCTGTTGAAGATGCCAGTGTAACTGGGCAGCATATTGGTCGCCGTACAATTGAATGTCCATTCGGAATTATGAGGAACTTCGGGCATCAAATGCAGTTTCTTTCCGTCTTTGCTGATATTGAAAAAGCGAGATGCATTTGGAGGTCCTCTTACCAAGTGCCAACGTATTTCTGGATAAGGATACCCATCAACAGCGACACACACCACCGTACTACCATTCTCAACCATGAGACCTACTTCAGGTTCGAGAGTGATTTGTGAAGGTTGATCTACAAATATCGATTGACAGTTAAATTTGAATCAATCAATCATAGGAATAACTCACGAAGGACTTTGATCTTGACACTATCGTTTGTTGCTCCTGCTTGACATCGTAACACTTTTAAATGATCCCTCACATGCACATTAATATGGGCCACTATTTCATTCTTTTCTTGATTATAAGTTTCTTCTTTAATTTTGAAGTCATCAAGATTCACCCAGAACGGTTTCGGGTTTGGGACACCATCGTAACCCCTACATAATGCTATACCAGGTTGGTCGAGCATTAATTCCCTTTTGTGTCCATCCTGAGTTTGAATACTCAAATCTATTTTAGGTGGAATGAGTAATTGTATTTTTTCTTCATAAATCGCAATGGCTGATTGTAGAGAATCTAGGAGCTTCCGGCGTTCAGATGGAGGTGGTGACATCGTAAAAATTTCCAAAATTTTGTTATTTGCCAATCTCGTAAAGATAATTGTGACATTTATTGCTTCATTATTATTG
The DNA here is from genome assembly GCA_037951405.1 of Platydemus manokwari. Taxonomy (NCBI): domain Eukaryota; kingdom Metazoa; phylum Platyhelminthes; order Tricladida; family Geoplanidae; genus Platydemus; species Platydemus manokwari. The sequence continues at coordinate 11,807 of JBBMOY011311426.1, read as the reverse complement.
CTTTTTTGCCATAAAGGGATTCGCATATAGTCACCCTTGAATTCTTGATCGATCATATCCTTGAATCCATAATCGAAAATTGCTCTTTCTTTCTTTGTACCATATTCACTGATCTGTATAATCATCATATCAGTTAATGCATTAACAATTTTCCCATTCGGTTCATCTGAAACCATAAAAATCTCAAAAGGTCTACTTGTAGTAATTGGAAATTGTGAAATTTGGTCTATTTTCAGCCTTACTTCTCCTTTAGCTGAAAAGTTTCGCAAGATGATGAAGCACACTATAAATATATTCATAATTTTTTCATATTATTTAAGCGAAAATAAGAAAAAATTGATTAAATTAATTATAAATTAATGTACAGAATACAAAAATATATAATTTATAAATTACATAATATAAAGAGACTCATTGTCCACGTTGTAAATTGTCGAAGCTATTATTTAATTTTAAGTAAAAATATATAGCTTAGTAAATGGAATTTAAGACAAACTTTGATATACTGTTAAAATAGTTAAAAAAGTTTATTTTCATAATCATTAAATAGAAGCTTTAAAACAAACATAATGTTTATTTATTGTTTAGATTATAAAAATGAAAAAAATTATACTTTTAATATTAAAATCTAATTTCATGCAACATTTCTTTTGAAAATTAATGAGATTTTAAAATTAAAACTTGTTATTATGTTTTACATTCTATGTTTATCACTAGCTTGAAGGTTGATAATTTTTAATTCCAATAACATTTTCATTTCAATTCTGTTTTTCATATCTCATTGATTTTACTAAATAATAGATAAAATATTTAAGTAGATTTCTAAAATATAATAAGAAGTAAGAGCTAGCAAATTTTGATTTAAAAATTGACTGGGTTATGTTAACCCTGAATTAATTTAATAGAACAGTTAGTTAAATTTTAGATATTCGATTTATTTAAATATTTTAAATAAAATGGTTTTTCAAATTTATAAATTGTGATGTAATTAAATGGCTCTTTTATTGGCGACCACTTCGAAAGAAAAACACTCGAAGAAATTTTAAGACTATTTTTCTGCTAGGTCTTAATAGAAAGAAATTGAACGAGTCTTTTGTAGTGGATCCTGCAATGTCAGACGATAGGAAGAGAGATTTGGCTGTTAATTTAGAAATTAACTCAGACTTAGCGGATAAACATCATCAAGAAGACATATGCCCAATCAGTATTTGAATCAACACTAGAAAAACTTTTTGGAAGGAGACTTCATTCAAAATCCAAGTCCAATCGTACAAGAAAGAAATTTTGATGTAACAGTAAATTTTATTTTCATTATTTTAATGAATTTAATTTTGTCTATAATGACCATTTTATCACTGATTTTAATTAAAAGTGTCGTGGACCTGTCCGTAATCAATTAAAGTTACTAAATTTCCAATCTCTTATTTGTTTAGTATAAATTAAAACTCTCCACACAATTGACTATTAAAATATAAAACAAAACAATAGTCTATAATTAAAAATTTAACTAAAATCCTATTTATTTGTTATCAAATAATTATTTTTTATTCAATCTTAATTTTTTTGATAATTGGAAATAAATGTTTTGGTGACTTGGTTTATGTATTGTGGTGGTTGATAATTTGTTAACTGATTCTATGAGGACGATTCTATTGGAATCTAAATGCAAAATCGTCTAAAAGTTTAAAACTATAATTATTGACTGTTACAACAAGGATTCGAATATCCCATTGTAACCAGTTTGCGTACTATAGCACAGAATAATAGGTAATGATTAATTAACGATGATTAAACAGATAAGAATGCTAAATTGATTTATTAAAATGTTTATTTAAGAAATACAATTGGCTAATAAAAAACAACAAAATATTTGCCTGAAATGTGCACCACCTGAAATTTGCACCACGAAAGTAGATCGCTGATCGATATCCAATGTACCGGATACCGGAAAAAGATTAAGAAGAGCGACACAAACGACACAAATTAGATAATTAAGTTAATTGTGCAACGCGATGTAGTTATTATAATCAATGAAACTTACACTTACGATTAAACTCGGATTTGTTAAAGCAACGTTTTGCTAGTCACGCAGATATCGAAGTCGAATGTCAGATTTTTGTGGTGTGTTTTTGTCTAAAATCTCTTTTTCTTAGATAGTGTTTCCACTGGTGTCATTTATATGATTTGAGCCAATTTTATGCTTTGTTAAAATAAACTTATTCCATGCGGTTATACGGCTTAATGGCCGTTGCTATATTTATTTTCTTTTGTTATATATTTTATTTCTTTGTTAAATATCTTTTTTCTAATAAGTTTAAATAAGATATAATGGAATATTATCTGTTACTATTTTTACTTTTTTGTTCTTTTGATCTGGTCTCTTTTCTTTCAGATCAGATAAAACTAAATATTTTATTCTACTTTCACGAATTTTAGTTTTATTATTACTATTACTGTGGTTATTATTATCACTATTATTATTGTTATTGGTGTTATTATTATAATTATAATAATTATTATTGATGAATTCAAAAATAAACATTAAAGATAAAGCAAACAAATATATTTAACTTATTAATAAATAATATTAACCCAAATCTAAATGTTACTAATAAGACGTTTTAGACTGAGTAATTTATTTAATACAATAACGATGTTATATACATCATTTTATCATTGGTGATGTAATAACATCTTGGGAGGTTTATTGGATTGTAGCAACTGACAATTGCGCAATCATTAATCAACATGCAATCAAACAACATACACACATCACACATACCGCAATCACATTTCCATTTACGAATCCCCCTTACAGTTATAATATAGTGATTATGAAAAGATATAAATAAAATGAGTATAATATATACAGCCGGAATGTTGATAAATAAATAATATAAAGAATTTTTAATTTTTGCATCGTTATGTATATACTTCAATATTTATTTCAAGAATTTATAAGTTCTGATTTATAAGGCCTGATGAAATGATTTTTATAAATTTAACCATTCATAAATAGAACTATAACCACATTAACTAACTGTATGATCGAACCTGTGTCTCCACTGAATTATAGGAAAATGCAAAGGAACTTAGTTACTTATTTATACATGATCACTCAAATGACAAACAGTACAAATGAACCAAGAAATAACCCGAAATAAACAAGCTTCGAACAATGAACGAGCTCATTTTGCCAGCATACAACTAGAAATAAACTCTCTGACGCTTTCAATTCTCGTTCATGACAAGGATATCACAATACCTTTTTTACAATAATTTGAATTTCGAAAATTTTTAAATCAATTTTTTGTAAATGAATTTGTTTGAAAAATAGTATAAAAAATGTAAATTGGTGATGTTGACTTCTCATTTGGTTTTCATAGCTTGCATTATAAAATATCCAGTTATTATTGAAAATTGTTGTATTTATTTTTGATAAATATAAACAGCTTGATTACATTTGCTTTTATAATATAAAGAATTTCACATTTCAATATCAAAGCTAGTCTAAAATCAATATTATTAAAGTTAAGCTAAAATAATATTCAAGTTTTCATATGTTTAGCTCATTTATTGATTTAGTTCAATCTTGGTACGATTTGGAATAACAATAAAGTTTTAATTATATGTTCACAGATCAATGTCGGCATAACTAGTTGACACATAGTTAATAAAATATTTTTATATTGAAAATTAAAAATCACTAAATGCTTCAGGCTTCATATGATGATTGGGTTTAGTGGTTAAATCGAAGCATCATATGAGACGCTAATAACCTATTATATGCTTCATTTTAATGCGTTTCATATATAAATGTCAAACGTATAATGGACATTATAATTTGTTTAGTGACAGATGAGGAAGTCACATGAATTATATTGTTGGATTGATAATAGATTTATTCCTCGAATCTCAGAAAATCATTATGAAAATATCATTTATTGTTTCATGCAGACGAAATCTAGAAAAAAAATATTTAAATATTTTTGTCATTACTAGTTACAATTGAGTTTAACATATACTTATAACGATAATTCTTTTGTGAATGGAGTTCGAAATTCTTAATCTTCTGATTATTATTACAAAAATAATAATATTAATAATGTGGATTACTTAATATTGCCTTAATAAACAATTATTTTAAACTCAACAGATAATTAAAGATAATCAGAAAATTTGATCGTGTGTTTTTATTAAATATGAAAATTCCACATTTTAATCTTAAAATCATTATAAACAAACAAAATATATAAAAATATCAAAACATCATCTAAATAAAATTCACATTCTTGTTGAAATATGTTAAGTCTTTATTTGCCGGGATTTTAAGATATGTTTTAAGTTGATATCTCGAATTTTAACTTTATTTATTTAATAACAGATGAGAGTACAATATAAACGATGGGAATGTTTTATATTTATTTTATAGATCTATACAAAGAAAGATTGTTAACCATTGCAAAAAGGGTCAACCCTATGTCAAAATATAAAGAAAGAATTTTATACTTTTACATTACAAATATTAATTGATATCTTATAGTAATACTAACATTTCATTCCTCAGATGATACTGAGTGAGATAAACAAGTTAGTTATCAAGATATTGTATAACTGCCGAAGGTAAGAACTTTTGAATATTGTGGAAAATTTTAGCCATTATTTAGTAAACCATCAATCATTTCTGGATTATAAAACTTATGGTTTTAAATGAGTTGTTTCGTCACAATATCAATCATTGTCCGAAATCATTAATACTAATAATTTTAATAATAATTTTAAATGCTAAATATGTAACCCGAGCTTAATTTATCATTTTTATCAATAATTGGAGATTTTGTCACAAACAGTTTAATTATTTGATATTTGTGGAATGCATGTTGAGATTTTTAAAAGCAAAAAGAAAAACCATCTCGTTCAAATTTATTTTAGAGTAAAATTATCTTTAAAATATATTCAAGAAGATTATCTTCTTTGAAAATATTAGTAGAATATATTCGTTTATGTCGATTTATGAAAGGATTTCGAGGTAATATATAGCAATTTATTATAATTGGATATGATAACATGACTATCATCTATTTTTTCAGTCGACTAAATTAGATTGAAAATTTTATAATATTGATTGGAATTTCAGATGACCCAGGTATATATTGAACTATCACATTAAATGATTTTAACTGAATTGCTTTTATTTGTTTTAATGAAATGGTTGAGTTAATAGTGCACTTTTAAACAAAGATTGGAATGCTGTTCTGAATATTAGATTATGCAATAAAACAAATTTTAAAAAAATTAAAAATGAACAATAAACAATTTAATAGCATTTACTAAAACAAAAATTATCATCATAGCACTTAAATAAATATTTGTTTTAAAATTTATTAAAATATGTTAAATACATTTATCTCGGTTGTCTAAAACATTCATTAAAATTTAAAAAATGAATTTATAATGTCGAGAAATGATTTATCTAATCCTTGATGCAAAATGCATCGTTTTAAAATTTTATCTATTACTAATATTAAGATATTTACACTTGAACAAGCAACAACTTATAAAAGAAATTTATTCTATCTTAAAATTGGTAACATAACTGATAGTGAAATACAACTGTTTTATGTTTTTTCAAATTTATTTTTTCCATTTCCATGAGATTTGGTTGCGATTTCTTTCATATTTTATTTTTGAGGACCTAATTTAACCTGTAACAATAAGCAATAAGCATTTATGTATAGTTCTATTTATGAATGGTTATATTTATAAGAAATCATTTAATCGACTTTATGAACTTATAAATTCTTGATGTTTGATTTTTAAAATAAAATTTGAAATTATACACGATATCTTCCAAATATTCTTATCAGATTTTACAGCTCATTGATGAATGAAAGTTATTTATCAAATAACAGCACAAGTAAATCTATATATTCATGACATTATAAATCAATAAGTATTTTGTTGTTTTAAAATCACTTTAATATAAAAATACAAAACTGATTTTATAAATTATATATGGCTGAGTTATGAAAACCAAAATTTTCTTGCTTAAAATGTTAACGTACTAACGCTTAAAATAATTTCATTGTCTTGATTATTATTGGTTAAAGTTTATAATAATTTTACATAAAATAATCTATAAAACATTGGCCAAAATTTAACTATATTCTATTGGACAACTTTAATATTTAAGTTATAAGCACAATGATTAAAACCATTTCAAAATGAGCAGTGTTTTCCAGAACAGCACAATTCATGGAATCACTCATATCTATTCTAATAATTCTAGAAAATATAAAATATTTTGGTTCATATTATTTATATTTGGAATTGGAGGAATAGGACTGAATGTTACATTTGTTGTCAGAAAATATTTATCTTATCCAATATCAATAAGATATTCAACAGAAAAATATACCTGGCCAGAAATGACAATTTGTTCTCCAATTGTGCCGTACAATATTGAAACAAAGTCAACACAACATATATATTTGCAGGAAATAATTGATAAAGTTAAGAATTTTACAAAATACCTAAATCTTACATCAGAAAAAGTAAATGGGATTATTATGTCTTCTCTTGATCTGCGGAAGTTGAATATTGATTACAACGATCAGCTGAAACATTTCTTTTTTAAGTTATCTCACAAAAATGACAATACGATCATAAGCAGGTATTCTCAAGAGCTTGGTAATATATCTATAATTACAGGCAGAATGGTTTCCAAAAATTATAATATGCCTTGTTATTCAATTAGATTGAGAAATTGCTTACATATTCTAAGTTATAAATGTCATTTAATTAAGTCGATTTCGATAATCCTTAAATTAGACGAAAATGTTTACAAATTGTTTGATTTAGGATATGGACCTCGATCCGTTTATCTTTATATTAATGAAGAGAATGAGTTATCACCTAAAAATGAAATTATTCTGCATCCTGGATATAATTATAATGTAGATGTTACTCAATCTAGAAACAAACAAATAAAAAATTGTCGTCATAAGATTTATACCACTGTGGTTTATGATGTATTTTCTCAGACATCAAGAGTATTTCATGGAGACTATGATGATTGTACTGCTTTGCATTATCAGATATATATTGAGAATGTTTGTATCTGTTATCTCAAGTCGCTTTTAGCCAAGGAGAATAAAATGCGGTATCTGAACTTATGTAAAAATGTGACACACTATATACTTATAAAAAAAGCCAATATTAAGTCTTGTTCAAGAAGTGGAGAGGATTACTATTTAGACTTTTTAAAGGGAAGGGATTATTGTCTCAAATATTTAGCAAATCCCTGTGATACTTTAACATATAAACCAATAACCAGAAGAGATAATTTCATAGCAAACTCCAATGAAATAAGCAACAATAGTCTTGACGCTCTTCGACAAATTAATTCCTACTTGTTTGCCAATATTTCCATAGATCCAAAAGATAAAAATATCATACAAGAAATGAGAGATAATGTATTACAGATCAACATCAACAAAGTTAGTAAGGTTGGCGATTTATTTGCAGAAGAATATTCATACACTTTTTCGCAATTGTTATCTGATATTGGAGGATTGATGGGATTATATTTGGGAATAAGCGTTGTCGGATTATTTGAATTGGCACAAATAATTTACTTTAACATAGCTAAACTTTATCGATATGTGAGAGTACGGTGATTAAAAATATTTCTGTATACAACAATATCAATGCAAGTATATTTATCGTGATAATTTATGAGTTGATTGTGGTTTTGTATTTGATATCAGCACTTCACAATATAGATGGAAAAAGATTATTTCAGTTTTAATTTATTTTATTTTCACCATTTAACAGTAGCCACTTGGTCAATGCTTGAAGATTCATTAATATTTGCTTACCTTAATTGCTCATTCATGTATAATATAGGTTTATAGCGGGAGAATTATATTTTGTATATAATTTCTTAAAATTACGTCAGGCCTTTAGGAAAGCGTTTGTAACAATGAAATGTATAAATAAATATAAAATTTTGCATTATTATTATAAATTAATAAAATTTGGGGTGTATTAGAAACAGTAAAAATTGAAAATAATCTCTTTATGTAATCTGTGGTCTTGTTATTATTTTATGAAGTCTCTCGTATATTTCAAAAAGATGAATTTATTCCAAAATATTCGAATTTACTTTTACAATATCCTAAAATTAAATCTCATTTTAATTCATCTTGAAGAAAAAAAACACGAAAATAATGTAATCTCAAATTACCCTGACAATTTTATTTTATATCGCATTATATTATCATCACTGTTATTAATTTTATTATGAAAAAATATTCAAGGCGAAATTATTATTGCAACTCGGTATTCTTTCATCAAATGTAATACGTGTGATACGTGTTTAAATAAAAGAAGCACATATGCAATTTATTCATCATTAAACATAAAAAAATTTGAAAACATGCACTAAAGTGCTTTTTTAGTGAATTTGTTTGATCTGGAAATTACTCTGGAATTTATGAATAATTGTAATTATAATATATTTCAGTATCGCGGCTCTTCGATTCTTTTTTAATTCATGCTTTACAAAAAAATATAGCAGCTTAAATCACGAGGATTTGTAATGTGTTAATTAATTAAAAATAGAAGTTCAATATTATTTTTATTTATATGTACAAAGTGAATTATTTAAATTTTATTTGTATTTTAAAATACCATGTATGGAATTAACATTATCATTTTGTAACGAGAATATTGTATTCTCTATTTACAGAATAATCATGGTTATAAATTTATATGAAACATAATTAGATTCTACTGAAAAAAAACATGTTGACTTTTTAATTCCATGTTTCGACTATATAAAACAATTATTCCAACAATATAATTCATGTGATATCCTGTCCCGCTACAAAACAAATTATGTTCTCAATTTTAGTTTTGACATTTATTTTTAAAACGCAGATAAAACGAAGCATTAAATAAGGTTAATTTCTTCTCGCAACACATTTCGATTTAATCACTCAATGCAATTATCATATGAAGCCTGAAGTATTTATTTATTTTCGGTTATAAATTTATAATATAAAAATATTTTATTATCTATGTATCATCGAGTTATACCGACATTTATTTGTGAATCCCATATTTAATTCACACATGAGTGTCGCTCCAACTCGTACCAGGATTTAACTGAATCAGTAAATGAGGTAAACATATATAAAACTGAATATTATATTAGCTTAACTTTAAATTATACTTTATTATTATACGAAAACTAATCTAATCAATTTGTTTATATTTGTTTAATTCTTTTCCCAAAATCAACACTAAAATTTATCATAATATTTTCATAATCGCTATGCGTGATTGGATTTTAATTAATGTCAGGAACACATGGATATTTTATAAAGAATACATTGTAAATGAACTGGAAGTGATGCTCACCAATTTATGCTTTTATCACAATTATTCAAACCACATCATGTTAAGTAAAAAAATGACTTTAAAAATTTCGAAATTCAAAAAATTGTAAATGCTCACAGATATATTGATTAACAAAGAATTCGAAACTCATATATAATCATAAGATTAGGTAATTATGCAATATTAACCAAGAATATAAAAAGCCTGAATATCAATTTGTTGGCTTTCAGAAGTAATGTAAATGTGAAATTTCCAATATTTAGTCTGTGAGAAGTTATACAAAAATTTTTATGATTTAAAACAAATAAAAATATGTTCAATAAATTTAATGAGTAATATAAATATTAAAATGTGTGATGAAAAATATTTAAATCATTTAAAGATAATTTTATTTTAAATTTTTAAATAATTCATTAAAATAAAAACTAATAAAATATTCCAAATTGAGATGATATGAAATTATTCCTTTATATTTGTGTTGAACATTTTTTCCATTACACTTTGTTTATTTGTTACTTTTCTACACATTTACATTTCTTCACTTGTAAATAATTGAGCAACATCAAATCTTGCCAGCACAAAACATTGCTTTTTCTCGTCATATCGGTAAAATATTTTAAAAAATTATTAATTTATATTATTCTACTTATAACGTCTAAGTAGATAAATTAATTTAAAATTTCTCGTGAAATGCACGTCAATGAACATTGTTTTCTTTTTATCTCGAAATATTTCAATTTGATTCTCATCAAAATGAAACTTAGTGTGATAAATTAATCAATAATCAATAGTAAATTATTATTATTTTACTAATTAATATTGAAAAAATAATTATAATTATAAATTATTAATAATTCCACCTATAGTTTAGAAAACCATTGGTAAGTTTAATAATTTCATCAAATTGATTTCATGTCACCTAATTTATAAAATAATATATTATTTATGGTATTATTTAAGATAATTTAATATATTATTAATATTATTATAATAGTAATACTCTATTTCTATAAATAGATAATTGGATCAAGAATTAATATTAGTTGATTCGACAAGAGTTCGAGTGATCATCATTATAATTTATTTATCAGGTTTATCGGGTTATAAATGTTTTGTGAAAAATATTGTAAAATTATGACAGTTAATGATGTTATGCCTCACAACATACTTGTAGATCAGTAGGTTCTTGTTTAAATGTTTTGAAAAAAAAATGTTATTAAGATATTTATTATATTTTCCAATTCTAAATATTGTCAAAAAGGAATGTTTATGAATTTTACTGGTGTATCATGTTTCAGTCATAAGGCCTTGCAAGAGTCCTTGGAACTCTCCAAAGAAAGATTGATAGATCAGGATGTGTTTAGACTTCAGAAAATTAAACAAACAGACTGAGAAGTTTTTTTTCCGGTACCTGATATTCAAACTTTATTGGACTGTAGTAGTAGTCATTGCCAAAATATTCATTAATATTCGCTCACGTTACTTGCTCATTCATATTTAAGTAATTACTTTGATTTCCACTATAATAACTTCAAGTCTTCAGAAAATAGTTTATGAAAATGAGCTTTAACAATAATAACAGAAAAATGAAGCATTTATTTTTTTTGAAAATTAACGGTTAAGAACGAAATAAATTATAAAATAGTATTAAAAATTGTAAAATTGAATGAATGAAATTTTTTACCATAAAATTTATTTATAAACCAAGCCTTAAACCTTTAACATATGCCCTGCGACTAAGTGGTGAAGGTGTTAGACAGTACCTGACTTATTTAATTAAAAATTTTTTGTATAAATAAATATTTATATATTTTGTTCTTCTTTATATATTTATATAAATAAGTAAAAAAACCTGAAATTTTCAAAATTCAGGAATATCGATATAAGGATATGTTTAAGATACTACTTACTAAACAATAAATAATGATAAACCAACAAAAAATGAGATAAACTACAATTAGAAGAACTAATTAATAAACAAATTGTAGTACTTAAAAAAATGAACTAAAGATATATGATAAAGATAAATAAAGAATATTAGTAAATTTTCTTAGAAACGTAACATTTTCAAAAAGAAGACTAAATTTTTTGTGGAAAATTCCTAAATAATTAAAATTATTTAAAGATTTCAAATTTCAGGACTTTTTCTTGCATATCTGAAATTAATAAGGTTTATTGTTGGTGTCAATAAAAGCCACTTCACAACGAATAAGAATTTTGGGATTTCTTTATGATATATTTAAATTAATTTATAAAAATAACTTTCATTTACAATAATGGTGTGAAATTTAAAAAGGCTATAAATGGTCATGAATTTTATTTTAGAAAAATTGGTATTGCCATTTCATTTCTTAACTTAGAATTCACCGCTATTAACTCAGGAATTGATGATAACAATTATA